>PVKH010010615.1:0-18172 GCA_004027955.1 Chaetophractus vellerosus | reverse complement strand
ACGAGGGCGGACTGCAGGGGGCACGCCTCAGGCTCGGTGGCGCGCTCGGAATGACCCCAGTGCGGCGTTTTGCTGACCCCCAAGAAGCTCCTACCGCAGTGTGCCTCCAAAAGGAAGGGCCGCGCGGTGTCGGTGCAGGGAGGGCTTTGGGGGCATTCCAAAGCAGAGACCCAGGGGGAAATCGCGGCCCATAGCAAAACCGAAGGTCACCCGCTTACAGAATTCACGAATTCGTTCTGGTAGAGACATTCAGAGCTGTTTTTGTTTCACCTTACTGCCTTATTTAATGGCTGCGGGGAACTTTGTGAGTTAAATCACTAACATCAGAGCCACCATATTAATAGACTAGGGGAGAATGTGACAGCTGCCACAAGGATTGCTGACTCCAGAGTGCATTTGGACTTCTTGAGAAAAGTACTCTAGAGAGCCACCAGTTTGGAAACCTGGAGGGTTTTTTCTTGCCCTGGGGGCTGCCAGGCAAACATCAGACCCCCAAATATTATTGGGGTGAGGCTGGTGAATATAGCAGTTTTACAAAATGAAAGGGTTTAGCCTCATAAACCTAAAACCTTGAACCAAGGTTGGTTTGGTGGCTTTTCGTGTCTTGTTTTTCTGAGAGTGGATTCCTATCAGTGATTCACACACACACACACACACACACCCCTATATCTTATGCCTCTTCTTCCTCTCCTCCTCCCCTTCCCTTTTGAGAAAACATTTCTAGGCAGGAATCGGGCCAGGACGGTTGTAGCTACCCAAGATGCTGAGAGGTCTGATTTCAGGGGTGGGCACTTTAGAAGTTAGTCTGGGTTTCTCACAACACTGGAGACAAAGGAGACAGAGGAGCAGGGCTTTCATGCCACACTATAAAGGGGATCTGCGATGAGGGCTTGGGCAGGGAGAAAGGCCCCCCTCCCGGGAAGAGCCTGTGAGCCATTTCCCAGGGGCAGAAGTGAATGCTGATACCAGCAGGGTCTTTTTCTCGCTAATGCACAGGCACCCACAGACACAAATCCGCACACATGACCCCTGGTTTCCCTGCAGAATAATGCAAATCAGGCCATAGCTTCTCAGATACAGAAAGGAAATCTTAAGTTCTTTTACAAAAGTATTTGACAAATACTTTTTGCCACGGAATGCTTCTTTGAAATGCCCACTGGTATTGTTAAGTCAGGAGGCAGGGAGTGTTTCCATACTGTGTGGGTTGTCTTCCCAGCACATGGTTGCTGGTGTCTTTTTGTGGGTTTAAAGAAAATTGTTTTCTCCAACCATCTTCTCTAGGGGTTTGTGACTTTTGGAATGCCACTCATTTTGCCTCTGGCTTTCTGTGTGACGTGGCCTCCTGCTCGAGGGAAGCAGGCTGCATTCACTGTTGGAAGCTGCCATGTTTATCAGTTGTTGTTCCTGTCCATCTTGACTTTGGTGGTTAACTGTGTTTACGGCTAGGTTCAGGCTGCCTCCTCCACCATGTGTAATTAGATGTTAACGTCTGACTTAAATACTTATTTTGGCGCTAAATAGAAAGCAACTTGAAGGCACCAGCTTGGGTAGATTTGACGCTGCCCTTTTTTGCCTTTGAGTTTGTTGAGATGTGTGTTGTGGTTGGGTGATGCTATCTTACATGCTGTTGTGCTTAGTAAAGGCCAGGGCTCATAGCAGTTCCAGGAAAGCGGTGGGCTATAGGGCCCATTGATGGGTGGGAGAACCCGGTTCTTCTTTTAGGACCTGTGAATAGGTATATTTGGGGAAGGGGGACGGGACTTTATTCATCCAGAAGTTATCCCTGATGGGTGGCACCCAGCCACCCTGACAGATGACCCTGGTCAACTGAACATCTTTCTTGTTTTCCTTCTGGACACTGACTAAGGTGGCAGGTCCTGGGGCATTGCCGCTCTGTGGTTTAGGGAGGTTTTCCTTCTCACTTCCCCCTCCTTGTAAATTCTCTGGAGGTGACAGGTAGAGGAAGGCCCAATTGACCAACGCTGGTCCCTGCTCCATCGCTTAGCTGGTTATGAGATTGGAGAGCCCAATTATGGAGAGAATCAGGTAGGACAGTCTTGGGAAACTTATTTTTTGAAGAGCCGCCACCTCTTGGAATTTTTTTTTTTTAATAGTGTTTAGTAGGCAAGGCGTAGTCGTGTAGTTTCATGTTAATTTGGAGGGCAGTGAAGAAGGGTTTAACATTGGTCTCTTGATTTCTTCTAAGTTTTAAATGAACAATTTCACAAAGATAGATGAGGGGGTGGGGCAGCAAGTCCTACTCTTTCCCTGCCACCTCCATGAACATTATCAACAGATATATAATACATTTTTCCTGCAGAATTTATGGCCCAGTTCCTGAGGCTTCTGGCAGGCAAAGGTAAGGCTCTTTAGGACTTAAAAGAATCAAGTGGCCAGTGCCCCTTCCATGTGCCTTCCTTGCCTCACTCTCCTGACCCCTCATCCACTTGAAATAGCCCCCCTCACTTCTGATTTCCTGTGTGGAGCCCCTCCTCCATCGGTGCTCCTCCATTGAGTAAAATGTAGGAAGAAAGCCACATGCTGGCCATCCCTAAAACCTTCTTGAATCCTGTCTGGACATGGTGGTTCTTTCTGGCCCCCATCTGTCATGGCTGGACAGAGTGGCCTCTGAAAGGAAGCAAGGTGGGCTGGACTGCTGTCCGTTCAAGTTCACCTTTCCTTTGGAGGCTTCCTCTCTGTGCTTTACCTTTCTTTTGCTTTCCCATCTTCCTGCACATTCAGGGTCTCGCCTCATTTTAATGACACTAAATTAAAGCTGTCTGTCTGTAATCACCCTGCATTGTGAGGGTTTGAGGCTGTGTGTGTGTGTGTGTGTGAAGCATCCCTGATGACAGGTCCCTCAGGTATTGGCTTTTCAGTTTATTTTTGGCTCCCACTCAGGCCAGCATTTCCATGGGGAAAGCTCTTTAGATGGAGCGTCATGCACGTGAAGTTTGCCTCCCTTGTCCAGGTGCCGGACCCATTAAATGCCATTGTTCTTAGTGATGTAATTGGAAGAAGTTACATAAGGCTAACCAAGGTGCACGACTAAGTGCATCTAATTGCATTTTATACAGATAGGATCACAGCTCTTTTAGACTCCAACAGCTGTTCTGTGATTTATTCTGTGCCCCTTGGTTGTCTCCCTTCTAACTCCTGGGCCTTGGTGCCTTGACAGTGCCTCTGGCTGGCAGCTGCCTAACTCAGGGCACTTTCACCAGATGAAAGCCTTCTTCTGAGGGGCATGTTTGTGTGATGTGTCTGATTGGATGTTCCTCTTGGCTCTCACCTACTCTGAATGACCTTGGCCAAGTCACTGCCTTGTTTTCTCCCTTTACAATAAAATACACAAGTCTTTCTTTCAGCTCCTGAAATGAGCCTGCATGGTTGGAATAACCCAAAAGGTCGTGTCTGGGCTCGCCACTTGGTTGTTAGCAGACAGCTTTGTGATGTAGGTCACACACAGCCAGCCCCATCCGTCCGCCCCATCTGTCCCTTCTGTAAGTCACTTACGGGTGTCACAAGGTGCTGTTACACCAAAGTGGTGCCTTGGGAAGCAAAATGTGCAACAGAGGCATTTGTTTCAGTGGTATAGGAATTCCCAACTGACCACGTTGTTGCTTGTGACCAGGTGGGTTCCAGATTTTTTTATACGCTTGTTTCTTCATTATTAAGCCTCTTTATAAATATTCATGATTTCACTCCTCTGTTACTTTATGGGAAATTCATTAACGTGCATTTAAAGTAACACCTGCTGAGGGAGGGGGTAGAATGACTATGTATGTATGAATGTGTGTATGTATGTTTGTTTGTTTTCCAGACTCTAGAAGACATCTTTTGAAATTCCCAAAAGATAGATAATGAGATTATGAGTGAGAAGGATGGTAAACTGCCTTTAGGTTTTCAGATAGCAATGAGGACAGACGTTACAGTGTTTACTATGTGCCAGGCCCTCCGGGTGCTGCTCCTGGGAGCACTCTGCAAGTGAGCACTGCCTGCTGTGAGTGAGGACCTGGGATTAGCCTTGTATTTCATAGGAGAAAACTGAGGAACAGAGAGGTGGAGTGACTTGCCCAAGGGCCTACTGCTCATGAGGGCAGGAGCCTGAATGCAAATGCAGTAGATCCTGTACTTAAACATGAGAATGTTTAAGTACAGGAGTCACAGGTCATGACTGTTCCAGGTGCCCTGAGCAGACATGGTCACAAACCTGGATTGGCATTAATCATTCAGCCTTGAGACTGTTGAAAGTCTTCGTGGACTAGGAGGCAGCGATAGGTGAGGAGAGAGGAAGGAGCAGGGTGTGGGCTGGTTGCAGGTTGTCCCAGTGGGCTGGAGGGAGGGGGTGCATGGGTGGGGAGGTGGCACACAAGAAATATTACATTTATTGTGTACTTCTGCTGCTCCCTGTTTTTCATTCCCCAGCCCCTCAGTCATTTGCAGAATAACTGTCAAAAACACTTTATATTTACAGAGAACCTTTGAATGCCTGTAGATGTTGAATGAAAGTCACCTCTGTGGTCTGATTCATTCTAACCCAGGTCTTATTTCCCTCCTGGAGCTAAACAAGTGTGCAAACTCTCCATCCAACTGATATTTCTGTTCCTCTTAGAAATGGTTTTAGGACAACCAAAAACTAAAAAAACACAAAACAAACAAAAATAAAGTAAAATAAAAAATAAATAAGTAAAAGAAATGGCCGTAGGAGAAAGCCACCTTGACCTGCAGCCCTCAGAGACCTCCTGTCCCCCTCTCTGGCTGCTGTTGTCAGCCTCCTGCTGGGAATGCTGAGTCATGAACCAAGTTCAGGAAGGATCACTGGGAGAGAGGCTTGAGTCCGCCTCCTTGCTAGTTCCCTTCCCCTTCCGTTTTAAAATTTTTAATTATTATTATTTATCATTTTATTCCTGTGTACATCTTTGCTTAAAATCAGTGAATTTCTAGGCTACATCCAGGTAACTGAAGGGCTTTTATGAGTAGTGTATATTGTTTGTATTGTCCAAGGTATGCTGCAAACATAGTGTGGCGCAAAATGGGAACTAACATCTTCTAAAGACAGGCTGAGAAATTCCCATGCAGTAAGTTGTTTCCTTTCTCTGATAGCATGGCTGAGACGTACCTGGTTGCTAGGCCACCATTCACAGGTACAGCCAAGAAAACAGGGTACAGCCCACCAAAAACAAGACTAAGCAATCCACCCCATGTTACAGAACCAGTCTCAAAATTCAAATCACCTGTACTCAAAAGTAAACTTAGAAAACCTCTGTAAGATACGAGTGCTATCAAAAATGGTATCCCCAGCAGTCTTGGCAAGCCAGCAGCTCTACGCTCCTGTGTCACATTGAAGGCAAGTCAAAAAAGTCTGGCTATTAGTCCATGCTAAGCTGCATTAAGTCCAGTATTTGTTGAAATATTTTGTTCAGATAGATTCTTTTCTACTTCTGGAAATCAGTTGGTTTTTCTAGTTACGATGTTGAAAGTTAAGTTTTCTTGGTCCGTGGCTTTCCATCTTGGGGTTTACGTCCCATTCTCCCAGCTGGTGCTGCCCTTTAGCCACTTCCGGACTTACAGCATGCTCTGCTTCCCTTCAGCTTTGTTTGGGTCGTCTCCCCGTGCTTGGCTGTGTTGCTGGCCAGGTGTTTTTGCTTTGGGACATTCAGTGCCCTCCTCACTCCACTCCACTGTTATCCTTGCGTTTCTGCTTTTCATTTTTCTGCTCTATCAAGAGGAACTCTTCCCTCCTTTTCACTTGTTTTACCCACGGGCCTCATGGAATCCAATGGAACCTATAGGGCCAATACTTTAAAATTAAAGGCCAGGGGTGTGCTATAGGGTTTGACGTGAATTGCTGTCACAGCAGTGCTGGGCACGGGATCAGCGCCTATCAGGGCAATTGCTGTGACAAATGGGTTCTCCAAAAGAGCCATCCTGCAGCTTTGACCTGGGAGGGCATGACCTGTGCTCCTGTCCCCTGCTTTCCCAGCACTTGGCCTGCTTCTGGATGGGAGGGTGGTGATATAAATGGCTAAGCAAAAGAGGGAAAGAAACAACCAGGCACCTTCATAACATGCTTTCCAGTGTACAAGGTGCTGTCTTATTACTTGATAGGATTTTGGTGTTTTTAGCTATAACTACTGCTGCACCCGCATTAGTAGCTCTTGTTGAGCCGGAATGCAGGTTCGGAACTACTTGTTTCTCACATCCCAGCCGGCCCCCCAGGGCTCTGTTAGGGACCACCTGCCACATGTGTGGTTACAGACAGGGAAGAGCAAATTGCTTACTGGAATTTTTTGTAGTTCAGAATAAAATTGAATCATGTTACTGGATAACCCTCTGAATTTATCTACTGCAAGGTTATTTGCTCTTGTTTTGCTCTTTAGCTACATTCTGCGGTTGAGGATTTAATGTCCTTCGACCTGGCTGACTGTATTGAGTGGATCCTTTGATTGGTTTCATCCAACTCACCCAGAGTGCCAGCTAGATGTGATTTTCTGCAGAAGCTGGATTGCGAAAAGCAAATGATTTATATATGTATATTTTATATTATAATTTTAAAATTGCAAGCAAATGGTACAGCATTTAGAAGTAGTCATTTGGACAGTAAGTACTGGAATGAATGTCCTTTTTGGGTTAAATCTGGTTGGTTATTTGGTGAGGGATCTAATGTTTGTTTGCATATTTTGAGAGACTGCAGCATTTAATAGCCTGTAGCTAAGTCGAAGGAGTAAGACACTTACCAGGTCATTTTTTAAATTGATAGCAAAGCAATATCTGATAAAGGTTCTAAATATGACATTTCAAAATAAAAAATGAAGATACTGAGTCATACAAAAAAAAAAAAAGCAGTCAATCCTACCTAACAATTGAACAAAACTCGAAGCTAGCACTTAGGAGGAGAGATTTCCTGCAGTCACCCTGAAAAAGCCTTCATTTGCATCCTGCAAGTGGGAGCTGGTCTTTCACTCAGCAGCTCTGATGCTGTTCTTCCCCCTGGTTTTAATTTTGATCCTTGTTGTGGGAGATGTTGCCGCGATGAGGGCTGACGGCCCCCTTAAGTGTAGTTGAGAAGATACAGACACACACAAATATGTGGCTCTGTGTGGCTTCTGGAAGCATCAAGCCTTGACATATGCAGTGCTGAAAGCATCCCATATTTGTCTGCTCTGTTTAATTACTTAAGGGATTTTGAGAGCCCTGAAGGTTGATGACATCATCTTTAAGCCAGGGAAAAAAGCATCTCCCTACCCCCAGTGTGCTTTGGGGGCCTCTGAGCACCCCGCTGTTGGAAATGGACGACTGCCTTCATTTCCTCATAATTTGCTCACCCTTTAGCCTTTCTCCCTCTGGCTTCTCATACACTGGCTGTACAGTTCTCCTGAAGGTTACAAATGACCAGTGAATTCCTGGTCGCTGGGTCTACTACATTTTCCCAATCCTCGTCCTCCTTTTGACCCATCACCCTTGTTTAACAAGGTCAATCACGCCCTCTTGGTGGAAATTTCTCTTGGTTTCTCTTACCCCAGACTGTACTGAGTGTTCTCCCTCTTACCTTTTGTCATCTTCTTGCCCCTAAATGTGAGACTTTCCAAAAACCTGTTCCTTCCCCTCCTCCCTTCTCTTCACCTCTTCCTCTCTATCTTTTCTTCAGCCATTTCATCCGTGCCTATAGCTGCAGCTGGAACCTATATTTAGATGACTTCCACAGCGCCTCCCATTTCTACCTGCTTGCTGGATAGCTCCAGCGTGTCATCTAGAACTTCAGACTTTGCTGGTGTAAAATATTATGATTTTGACTACTTCCCCACCCCCAAGTTGTGGAGCTGTTTTGTGTGTGTGTGACCCAAAACAACTCTGATTTTTTATCTCAGAATTTCCCTGGGGTCCAGTCTTGACTTAGTAGGGTCTCCCAGCTGGGGCTTCCAGGTCCGGTCAGGGTGTCGGCTGGGGTCTCCTCTGAGGGGCTCCTGCTCTCTCAGGCTCAGGCGATTGTTGGCAAAATCAAATCCTCACAGCTGTGGAACTCAAGGTCTGAGATTTCTTTATGGCCAGCGGGAGAGAGAGTCTCTGCCTTTTATTTTAAAGGGCTCACCTGGTTAGTTTCCCAACCTCTTGTGAAAAATGTTTCAAAGTTGAAAGACCAGGACAGTGATTTCTACTTACCAACCACTAGTCAGCCTTGTTAACATTCCTCCTTGTTTGCTCTCTCTTCACATATATGTGTATGTCTCTGTGTAGGTAAATATTACCTTTTCTTGAGCTGTTTGTAAGTTAGTAGCAGACATCATGGCACTTTGCCCCTAAACATGTAAGCTTGCATCTCCTACAAATAAGAACATTTGGGATCCGTTTTAATTACCTTCTTTGCAGCACCCCCCTCCCCCATTCCTATTTTCCATCGATTCTTTTTTTTTTTTTTAAGATTTATTTTTTATTTATTACATATCCCCTCCTTTTTGCTTGTTCTTGCTGTGTTCATTCTTGCGTTCTTTCGTGTCTGCTGACATGGCACCTGTGGGCTTGGATTGGGAGCCCCTTGAGAAATGAAGACAGAGACTTGTGTTCTGAACCGGTCACATGTAGATTCTTGGGAAACATTTGGATGGGTGACTAGTGTGCTCCTTCCACTTATCCCACTTAACTACACAGAATGTTCTTGGTGGAACATTGTGGGCTCCTTGCCAGCTGACCCGCCCCCTGCCCCCAGGGTACTAGGTAGGTTCGCCACAGAATTTATTGCCCAAACCTGGACCCTTCTGAGAATGCTGTAAGGAATTACTCCAGGCCTGGGGCAGATGGCATCCTAGTACTGGTAGAGCAGATGAATCAAAACATTGTAGCTCCTGTCTCAGCAGCGGCCATCACGAAGCTCCCCCAGGCAGAGTGCAGAGTGTGTGCACAGTGGGCTGGGATAGAACTGGTCGTGTACCTGTGCTTGACTTGCAGCTGTGTCCAGGGTGAAATCCCAGCAAACTGAGATACTCTCCTGGCCACAGGGTGCCCCAGATAACTGGGAGGCCATATCTTTTGAAGCCACTGAAGTCTCCCTGGTTGCTGCTACTCTGGGTTACCAAAATGTCCCTGGACACTGCAGCTCTGAACGGTTTGGAAAAAGTACAAGTTTGACATTCAGAAGCCCCCTGGATTCTTGTGCCCATAGTAACTTTAAGACCTTGGTGCAACTCCCTTTCCCCCGCCCCCAGATTTCTGTTTCTTAGCTTATCAAATCTGGACAACGCCTCTCTCTCAGGGCTGGCCGAGGATGCACCTGGCTGCGATGAACGCCATCCAGGTGTGCGTTCAGTGACTGTTGCTCGGCACCCAGCCGGCACCTTAGGGGGTGGCTGGGTTCTTCAGCTCCAGGCTCTTGGAGAAAGAAGGCCCCCAGCTGCACACGCACCAGGCCTGCCGCTTGGGCCTGCCCTCTGCCTGCACCCAGGCCCTGGGGAGGTCTTGGGGAGCGTCCTTAGATTTCATTTCTCTTTGGGATGAAAATACGATGCTTGTTATGAGTATAATGCCTCTAGTACAAGAGGAAATGTTTATTCAGCATTTTAACGAAAATTGCTGTCCTTCAGCCAGACCAGTCTCCGTGGGTTGTCTGCTCTATGCCAGGCAGAATAATGCATGCTTTGTATATGTTACCTTAGCTTTCCTTAAAGTAGTCAGTGTCCTCATTTCTGAGAGGAAGAAACTGAAACCCAGACAAAGCCTGTGACTCACCCAAGGTCACACAGCCAAAGCACGGCAGAGATGGGTTCGAACGGGCCTGTTCCACAGCACGGGTCCTTTCCACCTTTCCACTGGGCTCCCTGGCTGCCCCCTGACTGGGTGGGTCTGAGGGGACTGCAGAGGTGCTCCCTCCCCCAAAAAAGGTCCTGCCCTCCAGATGAGGGGCTCACAGACTTTCTGCAAAGGGCCACATTGTAAATATTTTCAGCTTTGCAGGCTATACTGTGTCTGTCACAGCCACTCAGCTTTGGGGTTGTAGCACAGAAGCAGCCATAGAAAATAAGCAAACAGAGGGTGTGGCTGTGTCCCATGAAATTTTATTTAAAAAAAATATAGGCTGGATTTTGCCTACGGGCTGTAGTTTGCTGACCCCTGCTCTAGAATAGTCCGGATGGACAGAAATAAAATGTGAGCCACATCTGTAATTTTAAATTTTCTGGTAGCCGTATTTTTAAAATTTTAAAGAAACAGGTGGAATTAATTTTAATAATATGTTTTACTTAATCCAATATATCCACAATATTTATCAACATGTAATCAATATGAAAAATTAGTGAGATTATTTGACACTCTTTTTTCCATACTAAGTCTTCAAAATGTGTGTCTTTTGAACTTGGAGCACATCACTAGTCACATTTCAAGCACTCAGTAGCCATGGGGCTCATGGCTGCTGTACTGGACAGCACTGCTCCAGAAACTTTCACTGGGAGGAGAGAGAAACTTCCCTCTAACCCAGGAGTCCTTAACCTTTTTTGTTCCCCGGACCCCTTACTAGGGTCACACTATACTGTGTATTATTTAATAAATATATCACACCTGCGCAAACACATCCCCACAAGAATTGTGTTTATTTTTTAAATTTCAATTCAAGCTCACTTACCTCTTGTTAAAAACCCCTGCTCTAACCCCTTCCTTAGCTTTACTCCCTTCATGGCACTGAGCACCAGCTGGTATTATATGACTGCGTTTTCTTCTTTCCTGTCTCTCCCATCAGAAGGTAAGAGGCGGCCAGAAAGGTCTCATTCGCTGCTCTCTCCTCAGTGCCTGGAACAGTGGCTGGCCCAGCGTAGGTGCTCATGGTGTTTGCTAAGTGAGTGAATGAAGTACTGCACGTGCAGCAGAGAGTGGCAGGCCTCATCTGCAGGGAGGAGAGTTTGGAGGCAGCGGGTGTGTGTCTGATTGCCTGACGCCATGTGTATGTGCTTGACAGTGAGTGCTGAAAGAACTGACTCTCCATACAAACGGCCCTGAAATGTGCACTGACAGCTTCATCCAGTATTCGGTGGAAGAGACAGTGATCTGTTCTACTGTGAGAGGAAAAGCTGCTTGTGCTGGACTTATTGATAGTTTTAAGGGGTTTTTCAAGGAGTTTTGATGGAGCTCAGTTTGAGAGTGGGTCCTAACCCTCAGGTAAAATTTGGACTCTTGCATCTAAGAGAGAGTAGTGAAGCTCTGAGTCAGCATGGTGGATAGAGAGAGGAAGCTGGGATGACTGGGAAGGTTTCTCAGCCGGGGTTGCAAGCACAGAAGCAGGAAGGACTGGGGAATGACCAGTGAAGCATGTGGCGTGGCATGGCACCGGAAGGAGGTTGGGTGCACATGGGGAGGCAGGAGTCGGGGCTTCCAGGGGGGCTCGGCGTGCCCAGGGCTTTTGAGTGATGAGGAGGGAGACTAGGAGCCAGTGAGGTTATAGCTTTCTAAAAATCTCTACTAGAAATGTCCATGTTTGATGTAAATGTATGGTCCCTCTATGTAGAGGGAGTGAGAAAGGGGGAGCCTGGAGGAGGCTCAAGCTGCCTGTGCGGATGACCAGGTGGATATTCTTGCCAGTGACGGCAAAGGTGGACAGAGAAATGGGGCCAGATTCGGTTTTGGACACAGTGGGCTTTAAATGCCAGGAAACATCCACGTGAAGGGAGATAACTGCCTTGGAAATGTGTCTTTTGTCTGTCCCCCATCATTTATTCTTATTGCTACCCTATTCCTTGTTCTCATAATTTCATTTTTTAAAAACAAATGTTTTATTAGATTTATAGAAAAGTTGTAAAGACAGTACAACTTAATAAAGTATACTCTTTACTCAGCTCCCCTGATGTTAATATCTTGCCTAACCATGGGGTATTATCAAAAGTAAGACCTTGACATTGGTACTCCGCCAGTAAGCTACACGCTTTGAATTGGGTTAATGTTCCACTGATGCCCTTTCTCTGTTCCAGGATCCAGTGTAGGATATTACATTGCATTGAGCATAATTGGATTTTGAATGTTGGGAAAACTTTCCTAGTTGATCCTTCTCCTCCTCATCTGATCCATACTTTCGTACTCTCTGCTAAGAGTTATCTTTCTGAAAAACTTTGTTCAGGAGGGAGGGTGCTGGCCAGCGACTTCTGATGCTAGAGAGAAGGGGTCAAGCAATTCTTTCAGAAAGAGGCAATTTGGAAGTCGTAAGGAACCGTGGAGAGACGCTGGGTAGAGAGGGGGCCGCTGGAGGCCGGAGAGGCACCGGATTGAGAAGCGAAGGAGGAGTAAGGAACGGGTGTAGAGTGTAGCCCCGTTTCTCAGGGAAGTAGGGAAAGTCCGCAAGGTTGGTGTCCTGGTGTTCTCTTGCTGAGAAAAAGTGCTGGAGCCATTCTCTTATTTTTCTTAGCTTTATAGCTCTTTTCCTGATTGCAACGTTGTTGATACATGCTTAATGTTAATGCAGCATGCAAGGATACACAAAAAGGGGCTAAAAAAGCTATCATTTCATCACTCAGGATGACTGCTTTTTTAATTATTTCAGTGGATGGTTACTTGAGGCTTGTATAAGCGTATAAATATTTTTGTTGACGGAAATAGCACTCTATACTAACTTTGTCTTTTCTCCCTCTACTCAGCAAGCTTACAAACAGGTTAGATTCCCAAAGACTGTTTGCCAGTGTCCCAGCGGAGTCGGGTCTGAAGTACCCGCATGTATTTCCACTGACTAGCCCAAGTGTTCAGACTGGGCAGAGTTTTCTCTTTGTTTTTTTTTTTTTTTAAGATTTATTTATTTTATTACATATCTCCCCTTCCCCCCGCTGCGGGGACACGCCGAGAGTGGCCACTGCGCAGGCGCGGCTTTCCCCGCTTGTGGGCGGTCTCTGCGTCCGTTCACGGCCGGCTTTCAGTTTGCAGGTGGCTGGCTGCGCTCCATCCGTGGGTGACCTGCCCTGCCTGTGGCGGCTCTTGCCATGTCCGTGGCAGCTTCTTGCCCTGCCCACGGCGGCTCCAGCCCGCCCACGGCGGCTTGCCATTCTCAAGGCGGTCTGCCCACTAGGAGAGGTCCCCGGGAATCGAACCCAGGGCCTCCCATGTGGCATGCCGGCGCCCTATTCACTGGGCTATCGAGCCGGCCCCTCTCTTTGTTGATACATGTTCCCTGAGGCATCTTTCCCCAAACAACCGTGTCATCTGCATTGAAAATCTGTCAAGTTTTTGCTGTGCACATAACCTCCTCCTTGGTGACCTTTGCAAGTGGCCAAGGATTCTCCTCAGTTGCCAAGGAACCCACACTTGGCTTCGTCACTTGCTTTGCTGTCACACCTGTTCAGATGGGCGTGACCCTAAGGGATCATCCCTGAACAGCAGCAAAGCCTCGTGGCCACTTGCATGTCGCTTAGGCCTCAGGGTCTCAACATGGGGCCTCCTTCTGAGTCCTCATTTGGCCAATTGGTGCCCGCCTGCTGGCTGGTGCCCAGGCCTTTCCATCTGGTTCATTGCTCTCCCTCACCTGCTCTGTGTCCTGCCTGGCTTAGGCACAGTACTGGGGACCCTCGCAGGGACTCCTCGGCCCTCCAGAATCCTTCCCACTGTTGATCGACCCTTATAGTCTTGAAATAGTCATCATGCTCTCTCTGCCCTTTTTTTTATTGCAGTTCTTATCATCATGAAGGTACTTTGGAGACCTTCATAATCAAATTCCTTTCCTTATCAGCAACTTTAATGCCCACTGCCTTTGTTCTTTTTAGATGCAACAGGGTTAGTGTTTGCCAGACTAACTAAGCACAGACACAAATTAGGAAGGCCAGGTGGGACCACTTTTGTCCTGGAACATGGCTTTTGTCCTGTCTACGATGTTATAGGTAGAGGTGTTTCTGTGTCATAACATTTTCTCCCCATTGAAGAAAACTGGGCTATTGAGCCGGCCCAGTTTTTTTTTTCTAAGATTTATTTTTTATTCATTATACATCCCCCCTTTCTGCTTGTTCGTGCTATGTTCATTTTTGCGTTCTTCTCTGCTTGTCTCCCCCCACTGCAGCAACCCACTGAGTCAGCTCACCGCGCGGTGGCCTGCCTGCTCTCGGTGGCTTGCCCTGCTCGCGGGGGCTTGCCCTGCCTGCGGCACCTTGCCCTGCCCGCGTCGGCTTGTCTTCTCAAGGCGGTCTGCCCGCTTGAGGAGGCCTCAGGAACCAAACCCGGGGCCTCCTATGTGGCAAACCGGAGCCCCACCAATTGAGCTACAGCTGGTTCCCATAACATGGTTTTTAATGAATGCATATAATTCTGTCAGAGCAGCCAGTGTTTCTTTAATCTACTTGTTTAGCCATTTAAATTGTTTCCAGTCTTTCACCGTTTTAGATAATAGGACTAACATCTTTATACATATATCTGTGTCTGCATCTTTTAAGTTGTGTAGGATAATTTCCCAAATGGAGTTAACTGGGTCAGGGATAGGAACACATTTTTAAGACTTTTGATTCTTTTTACCAAATTATCATCCAGAAAAAGTGGTAAGATAATTTGCACTTCCATCTCAGAATACTTGTTTTCTCAGCTTGGTGATGCAGTTTTTTTTTAAACTTTATTTTGTACATTTAATAATTGAAAATATAAACAATTAAGAACTAAAAAGTAGGGGCCGGCTCGATAGCCCAGTGGATAGGGCGCCGGCATACCGCATGGGAGGCCCTGGGTTCGATTCCCGGGGACCTCTCCTAGCGGGCAGACCGCCTTGAGAATGGCAAGCCGCCATGGGCGGGCCGGAGCCACTGTGGGCAGGGCAAGAAGCTGCCACGGACATGGCAAGAGCCGCCACGGGCAGGGCAGGTCCCCCGCAAATGGAGCGCAGCCAGCCACCCGCGAACTGAAAGCCGGCCGTGAACGGACGCAGAGACCGCCCACAAGCAGGGAAAGCCGCGCCTGCGCAGTGACCACTCTCTGCGCGTCGCCACAGCTTGGGGAAGGGGAGATATGTAATAAAATAAATAAATCTTTTTTTTTAAAAAAAAAAAGAACTAAAAAGTAAACACAGATGAATAAATACATACATTTCTCAAATGTAGTGGGTACATATAAAATTTTTTTTTAATCAAACAATGTGTTACACAATATGTTTGGTTCATAGTAACGCAATCATACAGTATTTGTCCTTTTGTGTCTGGCTTGCTTCGCTCAATGTAATGTCCTCCAGGTTCATCCATGTTGTCATGCTTTACGACTTCATTTCTTACAGCTGCATAATATTCCATCGTGTGAATAGACCACAGTTTGTTTATCCATTTGTCTGTGGATGGACACCTGGGTTGTTTCCAACTTTTGTCGATGGTGAATAATGTCACTCTGAACATCGGTGTGCAGATGTCTGTTCGTGTCACAGCTCTCAGTTCTTCTGGGTGTACACCCAGTAGTGGTATTGCTGGGGCACATGGCAAGTCTATGTTCAACTTCCTTAGGAACTGCCAGACAGTCCTCCACAGTGGCTGTACCATTCTGTATTCCTACCAACAGTGAATAAACATTCCTGTCTCTCCACATCCTCTCCAACACTTGTAGTTCTCTGTCCTTTTAATAGGGCCCATTCTGATAGGTGTGAAATGATATCTCATTGTAGCTTTGATTTGCATTTCCTAATCATTAGCGATGTTGAGCATTTCTTCATGTGTTTTTTTTGCCATTTGTACTTCTTTGGATAAACATCTATTCAAGTCTTTTGCCCGATTTTTAATTGGGTCGGTTGTCTTTTTCTTGAGTTGTAACATCTCTTTATATATCCTGGATATTACACCCTTATCAGATATGTGATTTCCAAATATTTTTTCCCATTAGTTGGTGATGCAATTTTATTGTGATTTTTGCAGGGTTCTCTGGCTAGGTTAGCAGCATATAGAGGGCTAGAACTCTGGTCTGAGTGGGTGTGTTTTTCTAGCTGTCATCTGCTGCCGCTGGGAAATAAGCCCCTTTTGTGCCAAGGAATATCCCCTGAACTGTGTGGGTGAGGCAGCTCTGCTGTGCCTTCAGCTCCAGGGATGTGTTCTCCAAGACAGGGGCTGGGCTGGGGGCAAGACCCATTAAGGAAGGCAGGGGAAATAGGCGGTGGCTCAGACCTGGGCTGGCATGTGGACTTGGCTCGACGTCCACATCTGGAAGGAGTAGGCAGTGTCTCCTACGGTTGTTGGGACTCAGATGAGATCACCTTTGTGAGGTGATTAAGTAGGTAGTATATGGGAATGGCACAGCATTTGAAAGAGCATTTAGTGGAATGTTAAAATCTCCTTCCTGTCCTTTCCACTGCCTAGAGGCAACCACTCTGACCAGATATATTCTATGTGTACTCTAGCATGTGTGTGTGTGTGTGCATGCATAGAGGTGGATATGACAAACCTGGGTGCAGATTCTGACCTTATTCCTTATTAGCTTTGTGGCATCAAGCAATTGACTTTGAGCCTCCATGGACCCCCTCGTCGCCCCCCTAACGTGAGGATCTCCCACAGAGGGTTGCAGGATTATGGGGAAGAGGACTCAGTGGGGGGCTCAGCACTGTCCCTGGCGTGTCACATTGGTTTGATGAGGTCACTTCCCTTCTTTCCTCCCTCTGACGTGTTGGCCTTCATGCTGGGCTTTTGAGGCGAACTCAGTTTTGTGCCCCTTCAGGAGAGACCAGTTCTGCTGCTGGGGGGTAGCGTAGGGCAGTGCCTGCTGTTCCTTGGTGCCGGCGCCTCTGTTAGGTCAGGGTTTTCTCAGGAACCAGTGGTACTACTGACAAGGGTGGAGAGGCTCACAGAGGTATTCAAATCAAAAGGCCCTTGTGAAAGGAGAAAAAAGAGTTTTTAAAGAAAAGCCTAAGTGCAGAAGTATTCCCGGAAGCATCCTAAGTGCCTTTCAGCTCCACTCCTGGCATTTTGCCCAAGTGGGACTTCTTGTTGCCTTGGCAGCAGAGTTGAAGCTGGCGTGACCCCTGGAGCTCCTTGCAGAAGCAAAGGCAGAGCTAGAAGGACCCTTCCACATCCCAAATGCAAACTAGCCATGTGAATTTGGTTCTGTCTCCCTTCCCAAGAGGGACTTACCCTAATAAATACCTGTAATCCCTGCTTCTTTCATGTGACTGCAGTTAGAAATCTCCCAGGTGACCCAGCGCACAGTAGGATCATGACTATGTCCCTTACATTTACAGTTTCCAGGAAGCATATGCACCCAGCAATTCCCAAGGTAGGAGGGTGTTTCCTATACTTCGAGGCCTCCGTCCTCGCCTTCTCTCCCGTAGGCCCTTGCAACTCAGGCTCACCTCTTCTGTGCTTGTGATGCCGGAGGGCAGGGAGTTTCAGCTGCAGAGCGCTGCAAGCAGGTGGGTTCCCAGTTGAGCCCCTGACATGAGATTGGCTGTATTGCTAAGTTTCACAGGTTGTCTAGGCATATAGTGGTGGGACTAGAGGTGGTCCTAGAGATGTTTTAGTGAGACCCCTTCCTTTAGAGTCAAGGAACTTAGACTCAGAGAAGCCACGTGATTGGGATTAAGGTTGATGAGAGTCATAAATGGACGAAGATGACGAAGGCTTAGGAGAGAAAAGTCCATCAGAGGAGGCACATCTCATTTCTAAGAGTAGGCGGTTTTAGTGGTGCTGATTTTAGTTTTCTGGTGATTTATAGTTGAGACAGACTCTGCTCTTTGACAGATAAATCAATAATACAGAGAATTTACAGGGAACACCATGACTCAGGAGACTTAGCCGAGAAAACTTCCTACTAAAACCCATAGAACCACGCTCTCCCTAATTGCAAATCATATCTGAGATGCTAACTTGGCTTGCCTTTTATAAAATAATACTTTATTGAGGTAAAATTCACTTCCCGGGAACCAGCTGTTGCTCAATTGATAGGGCTCTGGTTTACCACATGGGAGGCCCCGTGTTCGGTTCCCGGGGCCTCCTGGTGAAGGCAAGCCGCCACGCGGTGAGCTGCCTTGGCGGGATGACGCAGCAGGGCGAGACAAGCAGACACAGAAAAACGCAAAGCAAATGAACACAGCGAGCACAAGCAGCAAGGGGGGGGATATATAAATAAATAAAAATAAATCTTTAAAAAAAATTCACTTCCCATAGAATTAACCATTTGCATTTCAAGTGGTTTTTAGTTTATTCACAGAGTTGTGCAACTATCACCACAATCTAATTTTAGAACACTTTTATCAACCCCCCCCCCAAAAAAA
>PVKH010010614.1:0-18174 GCA_004027955.1 Chaetophractus vellerosus | reverse complement strand
GATCCTTGGAACTTCCGATGTGGGAGAGAGGCATCTTACTACTGCCTGCACCACCTTAGTTCCTGGTTTTTTGGTGTGTCTCGTCTTGGCTCTCCCTGTGTCACTCTCCTATTACATCATCACCTTGCTGTGTGGCTTGTTGGGCCTGGTGGTGCACCCTCGCACAGGGCCTGGCAGCTCACCTGCTTGCAGGGCCTAACGGCTCACCCGCACCTGGTGCCTGGTAGCCCATGTGCCTTCCATATTTTTCTTTTTTCCATTTTTACTGGGAGGTCCCAGGGGTCAAACCCAGGTCCCTCCATATGGGAGACAGGCACCCAACCTCCTGAGCCACATCCGTCTCCCTGCTATATCTCTTAAGGTTGACCAAAGATACCCATAGTTACAGTCTTTTCCCATACAGGATGGTCATATAACAAATCAGGCTTAGTTTATCACCAGCATTCTAAAAACCAGACCTAGGAAGAAAAACTAGGTGTGGGGACACATGCATGGTTTCCGATATAGCAAATGTTTAACCTACCCTGATTATCACAAAATCAGGACAGTGAGAATATTCGCATCATATTTTTTTCTATATCCAGTCATGTTCACACATGTTTTCCAAGTCTATCCCCTAACATTTGCACTCAATATCAGTCAATTAAAATTTTATTTGGTTTTAAGGTTTAGCCTCTATCTATACCTTTTACTTTTCACCCTCATTATGTTTGGCCTTTATTTTCCTTCTCTTATTGTTACCTCTATTTTTAATTTTCCCTGGGACAACAAAGATATCTTAAACATCCTCCTACTACCCAACTAGGACTTATCCAACATTTTAAATTCAAACATTTTGGCTTAGCTCTTGCAGGCTTTCTGCAACATGGCCTCAATTTACAATCACAGCACGATCCTCTACAACTGCATGCTCTACTCCGGGAGGAATTCCATGAGGTACCATATATATGAAATTTGTATTAAGGAAGATGAAGGTATATTTTAGGTTGCACAGGGTGAGGCAGAGAACAGAGTGTTGGTGAGAGGTCAGGTCTGAACAGGAACAGGACCTGAATATTCCTGGGGAAATTTAGGAAAATTCAATAAATAAGACATACTCTGATCCAGAACTTACCTCACCCTAACATTGTGTCTTTGTCTGTAGACTCACCTGTTCCCCCTAAATTGACTCATGGCTTGGAATTTTCCTTATTGCTGCCCATGTCATGTTGTCTTTTTTTGTTTGTTTGTTTGTTTGCCTATGCTGGCAAGTTATGCTAGTCACCAACCTCAAACCTACATTCCAACATCCAGGTGATTTTAAGCTATTTATTGCCAGCCTGCACTGTGAGCTTGTCTGTATTGTGAGCTTGCTCAACTCTCCTCTCCTATGCAGCCATGTCACTGACACTGCTATTAAGAATGTAAGCAATGTCCTTCTCTAAGGCAATTCTATTCATCATCTGGTTGTGCTCTGCTCTATTCTCAATTTCTCTAAAGATTCTTTATGGATGAGTTAATAAAATTTCACAAATTTGAATATCATTTGTGTGCACATGTCTTTTAAAATCTAGTTCTATTGCATCCACATTATCTGGCTTACCCCAATCCACTGAAATTGTTTTTTTCATGGTTGCTGCAAAGTTCTATGCTGTCAAATGCAGCAGATAGTTTTCTGTTCTCCTGTTTCTTGACCTCACAGCAGTATTTCCAATCACTGGCTTGTCATTATTTCAAAAGAGGTTTCTATGGTTTTCTTCTTGCTTTTCCAATTCAGACCTCTTTTCTAGTTGTTTCTCCTGTACCTTGTCTGTAAATCATGGAATGCTTTGGGAAATTATTCTGAGTCCTCTACTTTTCTGTGTATGAACTATCTTTTTTCAATGACATCATCCTGTCCCACGGCTTTATATGTTATATTCTAATGACTATAATTCCAATTCTAAAGGCTTGAAATAAGAACAACATTGGTAATCAAAGATGAATTTTAATACATAGGAGAAGCACAAAAATGATGATATTTACTTATCTACACAAATGCCATAAAAAGTTTATTTCTTTCTGGTTATCTTATGCTTTAATATTACACATGCATTATCTCACTTAATATTGACAATGAAAATATTGTAAAAGTATCATGTGATGAGATGTGAAGTTGTGCAACTGAGAAAATTAACTCGAGCCATTAAATGATTAAGGATTAGAAAAACCAGGAAGTGCAAAGCCAGCCTTCAAAAGTAAGTCTTAGGATGTCATGTCCAATACTTTTTTTCTTATAGCAGTGTTAGTTCCTATTTCTGGGAAGTTAACCATTACGTTACTTATTATATTTTTTTCTTCTTTCATGCTCTCACAATCCAGAAATCTAGGTTTTGGGTTGACATTTTAATATGATCATTATACCTTATTTTGATTCATCATTAGGAAATTACAACTGTATTCATTTGTTTTCTCTCTTTGCTGATGTGGAGTATGCTGACATTTAACTCAGTTCTCAATTACAGAAAGAAAAAGTGAGAAGAAAAATAATTCTCTCTCATATAGAATTGTAGTGATGTCTACGGATTAAAAAAGAAAAAAAAAACACTATATTTTGTTTTCTCCCCAAATTTGAGAGCTCTTAAGAGTTTAGTGTGCCCTTAAATCAATCTGAAGCTGTTCCCAGTGTTGTGCTATGAACTCAGTATGCAGATTTTTAAAACTAAAGCAATTTTCCTAGTTTGGTTTAGACACTATTCCAAACTTTGAGCTTTATGCAGTTCTAAGTAGCAAAAACTGTGGGCAGAGCCCAGGAGGTTTTTCTGGCAGCGCTTTCAGATGCTGCGCTGTGAGAAAACTCCAGCCTTACATGTCTTAAGGGCACACCCTAAGATGGCGCGGGAGCCCCCGAGGCCACCCACTAGTCCCTGCACCTCTTGAAGTTATTGGCTGCTGAACAGACGTGGTGCCTTAGTATTGGTTGCACAAAAATATATAAACGTTTGCACTTCCTCAATAAATTAGATCTGCGTCATTGAACCTGGTCTCCGGAGTTGGTGTTCCTTTGCGGCTCCGTTCGTCCTCACTCCTGGGTGGCCCTGTCCACAAAAAACAGTTAAGAAAAAGAGCTGGAAAGGTTAAGAATTTAATCATGAAATATAAATGGTGGATAAAATTTTTCTGGACTATTATAAAGACTGAAGGTGACTGCCAAACTATATACCCTGTACCTAAAAAAAATCATTTGTTTCAAAACAAGAAGGCTGGTGTAATTTAAATTGAGCTCTCCCAAGTATTCTTTAAAAAAAAATCATTGGATACAATAATGTGAATATATGAGAAAAACTTTATTTAAAATCAAATTATATCCACAGTAAATTTACATAACTTAATTTAATTTTCAAATAAATTTAGTAGCTTACAAATTTTCAATTATGCTTATCACAACTCAGAACTTGAAGAGAAAGACAAAAGGAAATTCTTTTATCATTATATCCTTGCCCAGTGTTCTATGAAATAGAATGATCCCTTTACTTCTCTTTTACCTAACCTTGAAACCTACTTTGACTTCTTATAATGTGAAGTACCTACTGGCTGGTCCTGAAATCATAACATTCTCTACTCAGATATATACAGTCTCACTTGTGACATATCTTGAGCAGTTATAGAATGCTTCATATATTCAATAAATTAGGCTATGTCTTCCCAACTAAAATATAAGTTTCTTGAGAGCAATTTACCAAGTTTCTTGAGACCAAGAAACATAAAATTTCTTTTCAAAGAGGTGATGAAGGTAGAAAAAGAAGATAAAAGAAATTAAGAACAAATGGAACATATAGAAAGGAGCTATCAAAATGTTAGATTTTAATTCGACATTACAATAATCACTTTATTTAGAAACCATCTAGACAAACTAATATCCAAGGATTGGATTTAAAAATGGATCCTTCTATATGATGTCTATAAGAAATCCATCTTAAAATCAAAGACACAAATTAAGAGTAAAGGGATAAAAAATGAAATATAATGTAAACATTAATAAAAACTGCCAAAATATGGAAACCAAGTGTCCATCATCCAATGCGTGGATAAACAGAATGTCGTATATACACACAATGGAATATTATCCACCATAAAAAGGAATGAAGTTCTGATACATCTGATGACTTGGATGAAACTTGTAGCCATCATGTTGAATGAAATAAGCCAGACAGCAAAAGACAAATATTGAATAATCTCATTAATACAAAATAATTAGAATAAGAAAATTCATAGAGTTAGAGAAGAAGATCCAAGATAGCAACAGAGTAGGAAGTACTAACAATCAGATTGTCTTACAGAGAAACTAAAATCAGCCAGGATCTGTCTGGATCAACTGACTGGGGTCTCCGGAGACCCAAAGAACACAATGCATCATCCAAGGAAGAACAGGAAGAGGAGACTGAACATCTGCAGTGAAGATTTGTGAGTAGATTCCTTCATGTTGCAGAGGCAGTTGCCCATCACCCACTGTCAAGGCAAGCTGCCTCCCTGGCTGGAAGCTGAAGCTCTCTTTCCCAAAAGCAGGGAAGAAGTGACCTGGTGCCAACTACAGCTGTTGATTTACAAATTCAGCTATCTGGATTCCAATCTTGGGCACAGCTGAGGTTTAAACTTGCCCAAGACAAAAAGAAGCCAGCAGCATTTTTAGTATCTCCACCCCTGGCAGGAAGAGAATCAGGGTTGAGTGAAAAACACACCAGTCCCCTGGTAGGCATCAGATCTTGCATGCCCTGTTTGGAAAGCCACTGGCCCCCAAGACCAAGCAGGAATGGAAATTGGCTGCAGTTTGAACACTGTCTCAAGGCAAAGCAAGCAGGTTCACCCAGCACACCTTGAAGGGCTGCTGCACACTGGGCCCCAACCCACACCTGTACAGAGAAGAAAGTGTTCTCTCTAGGAGGCAGATTCACCCCATCCACCCTAAAAGAGCTGCTGTGCACTTGGTCCTATCGTGTCCATGAACAGAGAGGAAGAGCATGCTTCCTTGGACCATGCTGGCATATTCACCCCACCCACATTGAAGGATGCTGCACTCTCATCTCCAGGAAGAACAGGACCCAAGGGCCATCTGATCACTCTCAAGACAGTGCAGGCAGTCACCTCTCCCCCCTGGAGGGGGACCCAGCACAAAGAGTGGCAGGTGATCAGAGAATTCAGATCTCAGGGTGGGGGAGCTATGCAACACTTTCATCCCAGGTAAGCTGGCAATCTCAGCTTCAACCATGCCCCCACCAGGAGCTAAGTCAGCTGAGAATTAAAGGCACAAAATAATCTTAGAACAGCAGGAATAAATGGATAAAGAATGGTACCTGCTAGGTCATTTAGGAAAGCCTAGATTGGGGGAGACATCAAAGAGAAGATTTGAAGCCTTTCTAGACTCTTCTCCAGAGCACATTGGAATTGATCTACACTCCCTTCATAGGTCCCCTGAGCCTGTTTTGACTAGGAAACAAGAATTGGGAAGGTTGTCTCCAGAGGGACACTTCTACCAAAATTAGCCCTCCAGGAAATAGCAGTGAGATAAGACAAAAGGGGTATTAAAAATATACAGAGGCATGCAGATATTCTCGCTATCCTGATTTTGTGATAATCAGGGTAGGCTAAACATTCGCTACATTAAAAACCATGCATGTGTCTCCAGGCCTAGTTTTTCTCCCTAGGTCTGGTTTTTAGAATGCTGGTGATAAACTAAGCTTGATTTATTATATGACCATCCTGTATGGGACAAGACTGTAACTCTAGGTATCTTTGGTCAACCTAAGAGATATAGCAGGAGGACGGATGTGGCTCAAATGGTTGGGTGGCTGTCTCCCACACGGAGGGACCTGGGTTTGATCCCTGGGACCTTCCGGTAAAATTTTAAAAAAGGAAAATATAGGAGATGTGTGGGCCACCAGGCCCTGTGCACAGGTGCACCACCAGGCCCCCCGAGTGGGTGAGCCATCAGGTCCCACAAGCCATGCAGCAAGATAATGATGTGACAGGAAAGTGACACAGAAGAGCCAAGATGAGATGCACCAAAAAACGGAGAACTAAGGTGGCTCAGGCAGTAGGATGCCTCGCTCCCACATAGGAGGTTCCAATGATTGTATCACAGTGAAGACAGGAGGAGGAGGATGAGAATAGAGGGCAGGAAACAAACACAGAGAGTTACCCAGCAAATGTAAGATACAGACGATAGTTAGTAGTAAAACTTTGGCAATGCTCTTTCACAATTTGTTCACTAATGTTTCACAGCAATGCAAAGTATTTGTGGTGGGGTGATGTGTGGGAGCCCTGTATGATGTTATGCATGTTTGTTTTGTGAGTTCACAATGTTTACTGAACACAGTTTATGTATGATCATGTATGAATGATATACTTCAATAAATTATTTTAAAAATATACAGAGGCAAACAAAAAACAGAGCAGACTAACATTCATAGAGGAGGAACAGAGGAAGCTTTAGGAAAAAGCCAACTATTAAGAAAGCCAGAGGCTAAAGAGAAAACCTGGGCACAGAATAAAGACATAAAAAAAAATCAAATGCCAAGATACCAGCAAAAAAAACACAAAAAACAAAAAAACCCAACAAGCCATACAAAGAAACAGGGAGATATGGTCCAGCCAAAGGAAAAAATTAAACCTTCAGATGAATCACAGGATTTGTGACAACTAATCACAGATATCCAAAGAAACCTCCTTAATAAATTAATAAGATGGCTAAAGAGATTAAGGATATTAAGAAGACACTTATTGAACACAAAGCAGAATTTGAAAATTTGCAAAGAAAAGCAACAGATTTAATGGGAATGAAAAAAACAATGGAAGATATTAAAAATACATTAAAAAATACATTGCGGGGAGCAGATGTGGCTCAAGCAGTTGAGCACCTGCCTCCTACATGGGAGGTTCTAGGTTTGGTTCGTGGTGCCTCCTAAAGAAGAAAACAATGAGCAGACAACAAGCAGACATCAAGCAAAAACAACAAGCAGACCATGGAAAAGAAAACAGTGAGCAAACAACAAGCAAACAATGAGCAGAAAATGAGCAAAAACAAATGAGCAGAGGGCAGATGTGCTCAAGCAGCTGAGTGCCCACCTCCCGTATGGGAGGTCCCAGGTTTGGTTCCTGGTGCCTCCTAAAGAAAAAACAGAGCAGGCAATGAGCAAAACAATAAGCAAAAACAACAAGCAGACGAGCACAAACCACAATAAAAAACAATGATCAAACAGACGAAGGAGCCATCTCAGTGGGGGAAAAATACATTGGAGGGGAGTGGATGTAGCTCAAGTGGTTGAGCACCTGCTTCCCATGTACGAGGTCCTGGGTTCAATCCTCAATACCTCCTTAAAAAGATACATTGGAGGAATGTAGTAACAGATTTGAACTGGTTGAGGAGAGAATAAGTGAGTTGGAGGATGAGTATCTGAACTAGAAAAGACAGGAAAACAGAAAAAGAAAAGAATGGAATGAATGGAACAGAGTTTCAGGGAATGGGAATCTCAGAGGAAGAGAATGGAAAAGGGGCAAAAAATTTTTTTGAGAACATAATGACAAAATTTTCCAACATAAATATCAATATTGAAGAAGGACAACACAGTCCAAACAGAATAAATCAGGGGGGCCGGCTTGATAGCCCAGTGGATAGGGCGCCGGCATACCACATGGGAGGCCCTGGGTTCGATTCCCGGAGACCTCTCCTAGTGGGCAGACCGCCTTGAGAATGGCAAGCCGCCATGGGCGGGCCGGAGCCGCCGTGGGCAGTGCAAGAAGCTGCCACGGACATGGCAAGAGCCACCATGGGCAGGGCAGGTCACCCGCGGATGGAGCGCAGCCAGCCACCTGTGAACTGAAAGCCGGCCATGGACGGACGCAGAAGCTGCCCACAAGCGGGGAAAGCCACGCCTGCACAGTGACCACTCTCGGCGCGTCGCCACAGCGGGGGGAAGGGGAGATATGTAATAAAATAAATAAACCTTAAAAAAAAAAAGAATAAATCAGAATGGAGCTACTCCAAGACATCTGCAATTCAGAATGTCAAATGCCAGAGAAAGAGAGAGAATTCTGAAAGCAACAAGAGAAAAACAATTCATCATATACAAGGGATTCTCAATAAGACTAAGTACTGATTTCTCATCCGAAACAAGAGAGGCAAAAAGATAGTGGTATGATATAGTAAAGTTTCTTAAACAGAAAAACTGTCATCCAAGACTCTTAATGTAGCAAAACTGTCCTACAAAACTGAGGGTGAGTTTAAAGTCTTCATGGATAAACAAAAACTAAAGGAATATGTCAAAATTTGAGGCAGATGGCACCAGATTGGAAAGGCAGGGCTAAACTCTCACACAAACAATGGAGAAAGAGCCAAAAGTTGTCGGAAGGACCTGCTTTGGGGGTCATCAAGAAGAAATAACTACAAGAAGTGTTTATACACCTAACCTGAGTGCCCCAAGAAACATGAGGCACACACTGGCAAAGCTGAAGGGAGAAATAGATGTCTCTACCATAATAGTTGGAGACTTCAATATACCACTGTCAGTATTGCATAGAACATCTGAAGAGAGGATTAATAATAATGTGAGATATGAACTAGAGCTTGAATAATGTGAGATATGAACTAGACCTAACATACATCTATAAAGCATTGCATCCCCAAACAGTAGGATATACATTCTTTTCAATTGCTCATGGATTCTTCTCCAATGTAGACCATATGTAGGGTCACAAGAAAAATCTCAAGAAATTTCAAAAGAATCAAATTATACAAAATAATTTCTCTGAACATAACAGATGAAGCTGGAAACCAATAATGGATGGAAAAAGGGAAAAATCATATAAATATATGGAGATTGAACAACACACTCTTAATTAATCAGTGGGTCAAAGAAGAAATTAAGAGAAATCAGCAAATATCTTGAGAAGAATGAAAATGAAAATGCAACATATCAAAACCTATGGGACACCGTGAAGTCAGTGCTGAAAGGGAACTTTATAGTCCTTAAAGCTTCCATTAAAAAAAAGAAAGAAGAGCTAAAATTGAAGATATAACTGAGCACCTGGAAGAACTAGAAAAGATCACCAAACTAATCCCAAACCAAGCAGAAGGAAAAAACAATAACGATCAGAGCAGAAATAAATGAAATTGATAACAAACAAAACAGAATCATCAAAATCAAAAGTTGGTTCTTTGAGAAAACCAAAAAAAAAAAAAGATAAACCCTTAGCTGGACTGACAAAGAAAAAAGGAAATGCAAATAAATAAAATCAGAAATGAGAGGGGGACATTACCACTGACCCAGACAGGAAAAGATCATAAGAGGATACTATGAAAAAACTGTATGCTAAGAAACTAGGCAATGTAGACAAGATGAACAAATTCCTAGAAACACATGACCTACCTACACTCACCCTAGAAGAAACAGAAGACCTCAACAGATGAACCACAAGTGAAGAAATGAAACAGTCACCAAAAAGATCCCAAATCATTCAAAGCATTCAAAGATGATCTAATACCAGTCTTGCTCAAATTCTTCCAATAACTGGAAAAAAAGAACATTACTAAATTTATTCTATGAAGACATCATCACCCTAACACCAAAACAAGATAAAGATATTATGAAAAAAGAAAATTACAGACCAATATCTCTAATGAATATAGATGCAAAAATCCTCAACAAAATACTTGCAAATTGAACCCAAAAACACATTAAAATAATTATATATGATGATCAAGTGGGTTTTATTCCAAGTATGCAAGGGTGGCTGAGCACAAGAAAATCTGTGCAATAAACCACATTGATAAATTGAGAAGAAAAATCACATGATCCTCTTGATTGATGAAGAAAAGGCATTTGACAAAATACAGCACCTTTCTTGATAAAAACAGTTCAAAAGGCAGGAATATAAGGAAACTTTCTCAATATGATAAAGTGCATATATGAAAAACCTACAGCTCACATTGCATTCAATTGTGAAAGACTGAAAGCTTTCCTTCTGAGTTCAGGAACAAGTAAAGGATACCCACTGTCAACATTAAATTCAATATTGTGCTAGAATTTCCAGCTAGAGCAGTTAGGATAGATAAAGAAATAAAAGGCACCAAATAGGAAAGGAAGAAGTAAACTTTCACTATTCACTAATGATATGATCTGATATCTAGAAAGCCTGAAAAATCCACAGAAAAGCTACTAGAATTAATAGAGTACAACAAAGAGGCAGGATACAAGAATAATAGACAAAAATCATTAGAGTTTCTGTACACTACTGATGTGCAATCTGAAGAGAAAATCAGAAAAAAATCCATTTATAATGGTGATTAATACAATCAAATATTTAGGAATGACTTAACCAAGGACATAAGGACATGTATTCAGAAAACTACAAAACATTTCTAAAAGAAACCAAAGAAGACTTAAATAAATGGAAGGACATCCTATATTCATAGATTGGAAGACTGAATATCGGTAAGATGTCAATTCAACCGAAACTGATTTAAAAATTCAACACAATATCAATAAAAAATCCCAACAGCCTTTTATGCAGAAATTGAAAAGCTTATAATCAAATTTACTTGGAAAGGTAAGGGGCCCCAAATAGCCAAAAATGTCTTTAAAAAGAAGATTGAAGTTGAACAACTCTCACTTCCTGACTTATTACTTAGCTACAGTGGTAAAAACAGCATGGTACTGGCATAAAGACAGACAGGCTGACCAATGGAATTGAATTGAAAACTCAGAAACTGTGTGCCAAAAAACAACACAATGTAGACGAAAAGGACAAATTCCTAGAAACACACACACAGTCTACAGTAACCGTAGAAGAAACAGAACACCTCAACAAACCATTCACAAGTAAGGAGATTGAAATAGTCATCAACAATTTCCAAAAGATGTCTTCAGAGGTGAATTCTACCAATAATGCAAAGAAGAATTAATACCAATTTTGCTCAAACTCTACCAAAAAGTAGAACAGGAAGGAATGTTACCAAACTCATTCTATAAAGTCACCATCACCCTAATACCAAAGCCATATAAAGATAACATGAAAAAAGAAAATTATAGGCCAATTTCTCTAATGAATATAGATGCAAAAACCCTCAACAAATACTTGCTAAATGAATCCTTTATGCACATTAAAAGAATTATACATCATGATCAAGTAGATTTTATTCCAGGTGTGCAAGGATCATTCAACAAAATAAAATCAATTAATTTAATGCATCACAGTACTAAATTGAGGGAATAAATCACATGATCATCTTGAATACCATTGAAAATGTATTTGATAAAATCCAACATCCTTTCTTGATGAAAACTCTCCAAAAGATAGGAATAGAAGGAAATTTTCTCAAGATGATACAGTGTATATATGAAAAACCCACAGAAAACATTGTACTCAATGGAAAGAGACTGAACTCTTTCTCAGTGAGATTGGAAACCCAGCAAGGATGCCCACTATTACCACTGTTATTAAATATTGTACTAGAAGTTCTAGCTAGTGCAATTAGGCAAGAAAGAGAAATGAAAGGCATCAAATAGAAAAGGAAGATGTAAACTTTCACTATTTGGTGATGACATGATCCTATATCTAGAAAATCCTCAAGCATCCAGAATAAAGCCACTATAGCTAATAGATTAGTTCAGCAAAGTGGCAGGATACAAGATTAATAGACAAACACCAGTAGAGTTCCTATATACTAGTAGCAAGCAATCTGAGGAGGAAGTCAGGAAAAAATTTCTACTTACCATACAGATTAAAGAATCAAATATTTAGGAATAAACTTAACCAAGGACATGAAGGGCTTTTTTTCAGAAAACTATAAAACATTGCTAAAAGAAACCAAAGAAGACCTAAATAAATGGAAGGACATTCCATGTTCATGGATTAGAAGACTAAATATCCTTAAGAATTCAATTCTCCCCAGATTCTCCTACAGATTCCATGCAATCCCAATAAAACTTCCATCAGGTTTCTTTTTTTTTACAGAAATCGAAAGGCCAATTTTCAAATTTATTTGGAAGAGTAATAGATTCCAATTAGCCAAAAATATCTTTTAAAAAAGAAGACTCTCACTTCCTTAATTTAAAGTATTTTACTTAGCTACTGGCATGGTCTTGGCATAAGGAATAGAACTGACTGTTCAGAAATAGGCCCTCAAATTTATGGCAAAGTGATTTTTGACAAGGTTGGCAAGCCCACCTAGCTGAGCCAGAACAATCTATTCAACAGATAGTGCTGGGAAAACTGGATAGCCATATCCAAACATAAGAAGGAGTGCCCCTAACTCACTCCTTATACAAAAACTAACTCAAAATGCATCAAAGATATAAATATAAAAGCAATAACCATAAAATTTCTAGAAGATAATGTAGGGAAATAACTTCAAGATCTTGTGATAGGAGGTGGTTTTTTTAAACTTTACACCCAAAGCATGAGCAATGAAAGAAATATTAGTTAAATGGGACCTCTTCAAATTTAAACACTTCTGTGCTTCAAAGGACTTTGTCAAGAAAGTGAAAAGACAGTCTACTCAATGTGGGAAAATATTTGGAAACTACATACCCAATAAAGTTTTTTTTTTAAGATTTTTAAATTTTTTATTGATTATATATACCCCCCCCCACTTTCTGCTTGTTCTTGCTGTGTTCATTTTTGTGTTCTTCTGTGTCTGCTTGTCTCCCCCCACTGCAGCATCCCGCCAAGTCAGCTCACCATGTGGAGGCTTGCCCTGACCATGGGGGCTTGCCCTGCCCATGGGGGCTTGCTCTGCCCGTGGTGGCTTGCCCTGCCCACGGGGGCTTGCTCTGCCCGCGGCGGCTTGCCCTGCCCACAGCAGCTTGCCTTCTCGAGGCAGTCTGCTTGCTCAAGGAGGTCCCAGGACCCCAGAACCCGGGGCCTCCCATGTGGTAAACTGGAACCCTACCAATTGAGCTACAGCCGGTTCCCCCCAATAAAGTTTTATGTTCATGTTATATAATGAGATCATACAACCCAACAATAAAAGAGAAGAAACCCAATTAAAAACTGAGCCAAGACTTGAATAAACATTTCTCCATAGAAAAAATAAAAATGGCCAAAAAGCACATGAAAAAATGTTCAACATCATTAGCTATTAGGGAAATGAAGATAAAAACTACACTGAGGTAGCATTTCATGCCTTATAGAATGACCATTATAAAAAACAACAACAACAACAGAAAACTACAAGTGATGGAGAAGACTTGGAGAAATAGTAACACTCTTTCACGGTTGGTGGGAATGTAGAATGGTGCAGCCTTTTTGGAAGACAGTTTAGCAGTTCCTCAGGAAACTAAATACAGAACTGCCATATGATCCAGCAATCCCGTTACTAGGAATATATTCAGATGAACTGAAAGCAAGGATGTGAACTGACATTTGCACACCGATATTCATAGCAGCATTATTCATAATTGCTAAAATATGGAAATAACCCTAGTGTCCATCAACCTATGAGTGGATAAACAAAATATGGTATATACATATAATGGAATACTACTAAGCTGAAAGAAGAAATGAAATTGAGATGCATATGACAACATCAATGAACCCTGAGTGAAATAAATCACACAAAAAAGGACAAAAATTATATGATCTCACTAATAGAAATTAAAGTGATGTATAATCCCATGGAGGTAAACCTTAGGGTATAGGTTAGTAGGAAATTTGAATGTGGGTTGAGAATGGGAGCTGATACTTAATGTATGTGGAGTTTTTAATAAGGCTTATTGTAAATGTGTGGAAGCGAATAGACTTGGTCATACATTATAGTGAGTATAACTAACACTGCTGATTTATAAATGTGATTGTGGTTGAAAGGAGTAGTCTGTGGATGTAATATTTCAATTGAAAGGAAGCTAGAGAATATTGTAGGGACTGTATAATATAGTGATTTTGGTGATGGATGAAGATTGTGGCTAATAGTATAAGAACGGTCTTCCTTTACAAAGTATTAAGTCTGTGGTGATACATGGGAAAATTACAACTAATGTAATTTATGGAGTATAATTAAGAGTAATATTGTAATATTTTTATTTTTGCATCATTGGTGTATTGGTCAGCCAAAAGTGTGCTGATGCAAAGAACCAGAAATCTGTTGGGGTTTATAAAGGGTATTTAATTGGGGTAGAAGTTTACAGCTACCAGGCCCTAAAAAGTCCAACTTAAGGTACATAAGAGGGACTTTCTCACCCAAAGTCATTTGCCACGAGTCAAACAAGATGGTGGGCAATGCCTGCAAGGGTTCAGCCTTCCTCTTCCTCTTAAGGCTCCACGGTCCCAGTTTCTGTTTTCAGTCGTAGGTTAGCATAAGTCTTGCTTCTCTCCCTGGGCCTCATTTTTTTCTGGGCTCAGCTGTTTTGTTCTCTCAGACCAGCTGTAGACTATCAGGCTCTCTCTCTTCCCATGGCCTCTGCTGTGTCTATTGAGTTGTCCCTATTCCTCTGTGTTCTTCTGCTATGTGTTTACTTCCTGGAACTCCAGCATCAAAACTCAAACTCTCTCCTCTGCCCTGTTGTTTTCTCTCTGAGTCCCCACCCAACAATATGTATTTTTGGAATTCATAAACAATACCAAACTGCTACAATTGGCAAAGAAGATATTATATCAAATCTAAGGGATAACAATAGGGGGTATAAGGTGGTATGGGATTTTTCTTTTTGGAGTAATGGAAATGTTCTAAAATTGACTTAGGTGATGACAGAACAACTCTTTGATCAATATGAATGCCACCGAGTGTACAATTTAAATGGATTGTACAAAGCATGGGACTGGATAAAAGAATGAATTCTATGGCCGGAGATGAACTATGCTTAACAGAGCAAATATGAGAACATTCTTTCATTAACTAAACAGATATATAAATATCATTAACAGGGTGGGTTGGGGGAAAATACATCAAATGTAATATATAGGCTGTTAGTAGTAATGCTTTGATGATGCTCTTTCACAGTTTGTAACAATTGTTTCACTACAATGCAAGATGTTGGTGGTGGGGTAATGTATGGGAGCCCTGTATGAAGATATGCATGTTTGTTTTGTAAGTTCACAATATACTTTTTGTTTATGAATGCTCATGTATGAATTATAAACTTCAATAAAAAAGGTAAAAAAAAATTCATAGAGTCAGAAACTAGAATATAGTTTACCAGGGGCCAGGGTGGAGTAGAGAATGTGGAGTTAATACTAAAATAGTACAGTTTCCATTTGGGGTAATAGAAAGTTTTGGTAATAGATGATGGTCACAGTTGCACAGCATTATGATGTAATTAACAACACTGAAAATAAATTTTTTAATGTGGTTAAAAGGGAAAATTTTAGTTTATAAATATTGTTCTAGAATAAATTTTAAAAAATACATAGGACTGTACAATACAAACAGTAAGCCCTAAAGTAAACATTGTCTATAATTAATAGCAGAATTATAAAAGTGTTCTTTCATCAATTGTAACAAATATACTACACTAATGCAAGGTGGTAATAATATGGTGGTATATGAGAATTCTCTATTTTATGCATGCTTTTCTGTAAACCTATAACTTCTTCAATTTTAAAAAAGCAAAATCAAAAATAAATAGAAAAAATAAAGCTGGAATAGCTACATTAACTCAGAGAAAGAAACTTTCTTAACATGGAATACTATCAGAGATAATGGGCAAATTTCATAATGTAAAAGGTGTTAGGTCTCTAACAAGATATAACATTTCTAAATACATATGTATCTTACAGCAGAACATTAAAATACATGAAACAAAACTTAAAGAACTGAAAGAAAAAAATAGAAAAATCCACTGTTGGGAGACTTCAACACCAATCTTTCAGTAATTTATAGAAGAAATAAGAACAAAATTGGGAATTATGTAGATAATGTGAAGATCAATATCAATCAACTTGACCTAATTGGCATTCATAGAAAACACATTCAAACAAGAGAATATATGTTCTTTTAAAGTGTGGACCATATTTTGGGCCTTGAAACAAACCTTTACAAAGAATCTATTACATAAATAAATTCATAATTAAAAACTATCAAAAAGCAAACTCTCCAGGCCCAGATGGCTTAAAAAATGTAGAGAATAAATAGTACAATCTCTATGAAATGTCTCCCAAAAACTATAAGAGGAAATACTTCCAAACATATTTTATGAAGCCAGCATTTAAAACAAAGCAAGTAAAAACAAAGAAAAGAAACATAATATCCCTCATGAACATTGACATGGAATATCTAAACAAAATATAGCATATCAAATCTAATCCATTTCTGTCCTGTCTTCATAAGGTTGTTACAAATATATATTGGATAGAGATTTAGATATTCTCCAAAGTATTTAGCCTCTTTAAGTTTCTAAGTGTAAGCATTTTCTATGATTTTATGTAAGTAGAGTACCTCACTTATATAGAGTACCTCACATTCTATTATATCAAGTAATAATTATTTGAATATAGTAATATGTCCTTTGACTTTTATTATATAAATTTTCCTAGTTACTAGCTAAATCAAAAATACTATTTAAAAACTAGAACAGCATTTATAAAAGAATTTTATACAGAAAATCAGCTGTGTAAAATATCAATGGGTGTTTTTTGAAAAAAAAAAAGAGGTGGGGTAATTTTTGTCAAACATATTAGAATAAGAAAAATGAAGCTGTATTGCTCAGATACTTTTTACTGTTATTTTTACTCTGAAAGTTTCAAATAGTAATATTATGTATAGGCTTCACAAAGTTATTTGACAAAGGAAACGTGTAGTTATCATATTATTTGTTATTGGCAATTAGAAGAGACACAGCACAAAATAGATTAAAAAGCTAAGGATTTGTTAGCTCATTTATCTGTGAAGTTCTAGGGGGTTTCGGGTGCTGATGATTGAGGAGTTCAAATGGTACTATAAGAAATCATTCTTTTTTTCATACCTTTTTCTATGCTTTTCACCAAAGCTGCCTATTAAGATGCTATATTATCCTGGCAAGGTCTATCTTACACCTTCTCTTGTGCGTGTGAGCATCAAGTCCTGTTGAATGTGTTATACATTATAAAGAAGGCTTTTGTTATCAGGTAAAATTGGGAAGACGTTTGTGAAGGTTGAAGTTTTTTATGAATCCCAGAAAAGATCATGTTCCTAAACTAACCCATTCCTGTGGGAGAGGGAAGGGGCTTGATTGCATTAAGAGACCTTTTTGATTAAATCTCTTGATTTGATCACTTTAAGGCTTTGATTTGACTAAGTCAGTGATACGTGACCCAGGGTGGGTCTCCACCACCTTGCTGAGGCCTTACATAAACTGAGAACTGGAAGCAGAAACAAAGAAAGACAGCTGCCATTTTGACCTTGCCATGTGAGAGAGAGGACTCCTGAGATCAGCTGCCATCATGCCTTGACTCATGACAGGTTTCCAGGACAGGACAGCAGCCAACCTTTGAAACAGCATCTCTATTTATACCTTGATTTAGATAGTTTCACAGCCTCGGAATGTAGGTTTTTACCCAAATAAATCCCCTTTATAAAAGCTATTTCTGGTAATTTTGCAGGGGAAGCCTTAGCAAACTAAAACAGAGTCCTATGGCAAAATAAACTGGGGAGGAGGATAATTAAAGATTTTTTGAAAAGGCTAAATTTAAATGGATGAACATTATTTTTATTGATTTGGTGTGGAAAAAAAATAATAATATATGATTCTTCAGAATTAACTAGTTACCTATTTGAAGTTAGGGCATTGCATGATATTTTATGTTCCCCTAATACAGCAAAACAGGTTTATTTTCTTTGCTTTTTCCCTACTGAGTTATATTGGCAGAACCTTGGCCGTTGACTGCTGTGATAGATGAGTGACCATGTATCATTTAAACTATCTGTTACCAGTCTTGTGCAAATCATAAGGAAGAAGTCCCTTATTAATTCTTAGAGTGAAAGAGAGAGTTCTTTGTTACCTATCACTCTGGACTCTTTTAGAATTCAAATAAAAGAGAAATTAATTTATTTATTAAACTTATTTACAACTCAAATTATTTATATTGTTGGTCATCATAAGGCCATAAAATTTGTCCTACTAAACTTATCTCTTTATTGGACCTTGTATTAGTCAGCCACAGGGGTGCCTTTTGAAATATACCAAAATTGGTTGGTCTTTATAAAGGGTATTTATTTGGGGTAGAAGCTTACAGTTACCAGGCCACAAA
>PVKH010010613.1:0-18168 GCA_004027955.1 Chaetophractus vellerosus | reverse complement strand
CCCTGCCCGTGGCGGCTTTTGCCTGTCCGTGGCAGCTTTTTGCCCTGCCCACGGCGGCTCCGGCCCGCCCATGGCGGCTTGCCATTCTCAAGGCGGTCTGCCCGCTAGGAGAGGTCCCCGGGAACCGAACCCAGGGCCTCCCATGTGGTTTCCCAGCGAGCTCTTTATCCACTGAGCTATCTAGCCGGGCCCAACAATTATTTAAGAGTCAGTGGATCAAACACCCCAATTAAAGACAGAGATTGTTTGATTGAATAAAAAAGAAAGACCCGACTATCTGCTTCCTAAAAGAAATACATCTTAAATATTTTTAAAAAGTAAGATAAAAGTAAAGGGATTGAGTCCTACTTCACACCATATACAAAAATTAGCCCAAAATGAATCAACAATCTAAATATGAGAGTTAAAACTATAAAATCTTAGAAGAAAACAGAGAGGAAAATCTTCTGGACCTTGTTTGGCAATGGATTCATAGATGACACCAAAAGTATGAGCAACAAAATTTTAAAAAATAGAGAAACTGTACTTCATCAAAATTAAAAACTTTTTTTTTTTTTTTGCAAAGGACATTATCAAGAAAATGAAAAGACATGCATTTGGGGCCGGCTCAATAGCCCAGTGGATAGGGCACCTGCATACCACATGGGAGGCCCTGGGTTCGGTTTCCGGGGACCTCTCCTAGCGGGTAGACCGCCTTGAGAATGGCAAGCCGCCATGGGCGGGCCAGAGCCGCCATGGGCAGGGCAAAAAGCTGCCACGGACAGGGCAAAAGCCGCCACGGGCAGGGCAGGTCGCCCGCAAATGGAGCGCAGCCAGCCACCCGCGAACTGAAAGCCGGCCGTGAATGGACGCAGAAGCCGCCCACAGCGGGGAAAGTCATGCCTGCGCAGTGACCAGTCTCGTCGCGTCCCCGCAGTGGGGGGGAAGGGGAGATATGTAATAAAATAAATAAATCTTAAAAAGACATGCATTCCCCATGACCTTGCAATTCTACTCCTAAGTATATAACCAAAAGAACTGAAAGGAGGGACTTAAAAGTTACTTGTACATCAATGTCCACAACAGCATTATTCACAGTACCCAAAAGGTAGAAACAACCCAAGTGTTCATAGACAGATGAATGGATAAACAAAATGTGGTATATATGTACAATGGAATATTATTCAGTCATAAAAAGGAATGACGTTCTGTTACACTACAACATGAATGAACATTGAAACATGGTAAGTGAAATAAGCCAGACACAAAAGGACAAATATTATATGATGTCACAAATGAAATAAGCAAATTCAAAGAGATATAAAAAAGATTAGAGGTTACCAGGGGCTGAGGAGGGAGCTGGGCAAATAGGAAGTTATTACTTAATGGGAACAAAATTGCTGTTTGGATGATGAAAAGCTTAATAATGGATGGTGATGGTAGCACAATATTGTAAATGTAATTAATGCCACTGAATTCTAGACTTTAAAAGACTACAATGGCAAATTTTATTTTATATGTATTACCACAATAAAAATTTTTCTTTTTTAAGATATAGGAATAGATATACCATGCCAACCCTAGACAAAAGAAGATTAGAGGAAGAAGGCTTCAGACTAGGCAGGCAGGGCTTGACTCTCTCACAAAAACAATGGAGAAAGAGACAAAAGCTATCTGAAGGACCCACTTTGGGGGTCAGCAAACTCGCCGGAGGGTGAGGGACAGAGAGACGAAGAACCTGAAACAATAAACTTGAGTTACCAAACTTCCATGGTAGTAGCCAGGAAGGGCTCCCCTCCCCCACCCCCAAGATATTAAGCTGGGGTAAAACCCCTACTCACTGCAGCTGGCTGAGAGGGGAAGAGACATCTTCCTCCCTGTCAGCTGTTAGAAGGGAAAAGGGAGGGGGAGTCAGGGGATTTCTCTTCAGTGAATTCAGCCAGCAGAACCCGCTTTGCATCTCAGCTCTGGCCAGACCAAAACACAGGAAAATGGAGATTTCCTCTCCATGGAAAGGTGCACCAATGCACACCATCTGCTGGCCAGTCTGGAAATTGAAAGGACAAAAACTGCTTTTGGTTCTCTCTGTATCCTAACTCCTGGGAGAAAATCTGTGCCCCATTAGTGAGCCTCTGGCCAAATTTTGATATCTTAAGCTGGGCAATTTTAAAGACTTAGGATAAGTTGAACCAAATATCAAAGAAGAGCTGTGAAAAAAAACAATAGGCAAGAGAGAGGAATTGGCTATCAGAGTAAATTCACCAACATATTCAGATGCCTAGCCATCAGCAAAAAATTACAAGCCATACTAGGAAACAGGAAGAGATGGCCCAGCCAAAGGAACAAACCAAATATCCTGGAGGGATACAAGATTTAAGACAATTAATCAAAGATAATCACACAACTCTCTTAAATTAATTCAAAGAATTGAAAGAAAGTATGGCTAACCAAAAAAAAGGATATTAAGAAGACACTGGGTGAGTATAAAGAACAATTTGAAAGCCTGAAAAGAAAAGTAACTGACCTTATGGGATCGAAATACCCAATGGATGAAATTAAAAATACATTAGAGGCACATAAGAGCAGATTTGAATTGTTTGAAGACAGAATTCATGATTTAGAAGACAGAACATCTGAATTGGAAAAGAAAGGAAAACAGAAAGAAAAAATAATGGAAAAAAATGGAACAGGGTCTCAAGGAATTGAATGACAATGCTAAATGCACAAATTCTCCCAGAAGGACAAGAGAATGGAAAAGAAGCAGAAAGACTGAGGAAATAATGACAAAAAAACTTAGAAAAACTGCCAGCCAAGAATTCTGTATCTGGCAAAACTGTCCTTCAAAGATGAGGGTGAGTTCAAAGTCTTCAGAGACAAAGGAAAACTGATAGAATATGTTACCAAAAGACCAGAATTACAAGAGATACTAAAGGGAGTGCTACAGCCTGAAAGGAGAAAACAAGGATGAGAGGCTTGGAGAAGAGTGTAGAAATTAAGATTATCAGGAAGGATAAATTAAAGTGTAAAAAGACAGACAATAGTATGATATGACAACAGAATGCCAAAGGACAAAATGAAGTAAGAAATGCTTTTTGTGAATATTCTCGCTGTCCTGATTTTGTGATAATCAGGGTAGGCTAAACATTCGCTATATTAGAAACCATGCATGTGTCCCCAGACCTAGTTTTTCTCCCTAGGTCTGGTTTTTAGAATGCTGGTGATAAACTAAGCCTGATTTATTATATGACCATCCTGTATGGGAAATGACTGTAACTCTAGGTATCTTTGGTCAACCTTATGAGATATAGCAGGGAGACAGATGTGGCTCAAATGGTTGGGTGTCCATTTCCCACATGGAGGGACCTGAGTTTGATCCCTGGGACCTCCTGGTGAAAATTTAAAAATATATATATAGAAGGCCCACGGGTTACCAGGCCTCGTGCCGTGGGTGCACCGTCAGGCCCCGTGCACAGGTGAGCCCTCCAGGCCCTCCGTGTGAGCGCGCCATCAGGCCCTATGAGCAAGAGCACCGTCAGGCCCAGCGAGCCACGCAGCAAGATGATGACGTAACAGGTGAGTGACACAAGGGAGAGCCAAGATGAGATGCACCAAAAAACCAGGAACTAAGGGGGTGCAGGCAGTAGTATGCCCTTCTCCCACATCAGAGGTTCCGAGGAATGAATCTCAGTGAAGACAGGAGGAGAAGGATGAAAAGAGAAGACAGGAAATGGACACAGAGAGTTGCCCAGCAAATGGATGCAAAAACAGCAAAAATGGGTGTGTGTGGGGGGGTAAAAATGGATAAAAGTAAATATATAAATAAATAAATCCTTTAAAAAAAGTATAGGGGAGTAAGATACGGACTATAGTTAGTAGTAACACTTTGACGATGCTCTTTCATAATTTGTTAACAAATGTTTCACAATAATACAAAGTATTTGTGGTGGGGTGATGTATGGGAGCCCTATATGAGGTTATGTATGTTTGTTTTGTAAGTTCACCATGTTTACCGAACACTTATTGTTTATGTATGTTCATGTATGAATGCTATACTTCAATAAATTGTTTAAAAAAAAAAACGCCTTTACAGTAAAAACATTGAGTGTTAATGGCTTGAACTCTCCAATCAAAAGACATAGACTGATGGACTGGATTCAAAAAAGATGAGTCATCTATAAGCTGTCTACATGAGACTCACATCAGATGTAAGGAAATAACCAGGTTAAAAGTGAAAGGTTGGAAATAGATATTCCATGCAAACAGTAACCAAAAAACAGCTGGAGTAGTAATACTAATATTAGACAAAATAGATTTTAAATGCAAAACTGTTATAAGGAATGAGGAAGGTCATTGTGTATTAATAAAAGGAGCAATGCACCAAGAAGAAATAACTATATTAAATATTTATGCACCTAACATAGGTGCCCCAAGATCCATGAGGCACACACTGGCAAAGCTGAAGGTAGAAATAGACATCTCTACAATAATACTTGGAGACTTCAATATTCCACTCTCAGTATTGGATAGAACATCTGTACAGAGGATAAATAAACAGAGAACTTGAATAGTATGATAAATGAACTAGACCTAACAAACATCTATAGAGCATTGCACCCTAAAACAGCAGGATATACATTCATTTCAAGTGCTCATGGATCCATCTCCAAGATAGACCATACATTGGGTCACAAGACAAGTCTCAATAAATTTAAAAAGACTGAAATTATACAAAGCACTTTCTCTGATCATAACAGAATGAAGCTGGAAATCAATAATGGACGGAAAAAGGGGAAATTCATAAATATATCTGATTAAACAACACACCCTTAAATAATCAGTGGGTCAAAGAGGAAATTGCAAGAGAATTTGGCAAATATCTCGAGACAAATGAAAATGAGAACACAACGTATCAAAACCTATGGGGACCTCCCCCTGCAGAGGGAGCTGCTCTACAACTGGCAGGCGACCAAGGCAGCACTGAAGGAGCCCTTTGCCTTCCTCTTCAACTCAGAGCTGCTGAGTGATGTGTGCTTCGTGCTGGGCAAGGGCAGTGGGGCCACTGCCAGCAGGGGCCTACAGCTCATCCTTGCCCACTCCTTCGATGCCATGTTCACCAGCGGCATGGCCACCACGTCGGCCGAGATCAAGCTGCCAGATGTGTAGCCTGCCGCCTTCCTGGCCCTGCTGAGATCTCTATATTCAGATAAAGTTCAGATTGGTTCAGAAACAGTTATGACCACTCTTTATACTGCTAAGAAATATGCAGTCCCGGCCCTGGAAGCACATTGTGTTGAATTTCTAGCAAACATCTTAGGGCAGATAATGCCTTAACGCTTCTTACTCCAGCTCGAATATTTGATGAACCTCAGTTTGCTAGTCTTTGTCTAGATACGATAGACAAAAGCACAATGGATGCAATAAGTGCAGAAGGGTTTACTTATATTGATATAGACACTATTTGTGCAGTTCTGGAAAGAGATACACTTAATATTCAAGAAAGTCAACTTTTTGGAGCTGTTTTGCGCTGGGCAGAAGCAGAATGTCAGAGACAACAATTGCCTGTGACTTAGAAAGAAACAGAAAGTTCTAGGAAAAGCACTTTCCTTAACTCGCTTCCCACTGATGACAATTGAGGAGTTTGTAGCAGATCCTGCTCAATCTGGAATTTTGTCAGATGGTGAAATGGTAAATCTCTTTCTTCATTTTACTGTCAGTCCTAAACCGCAAGTTGATTACATTGACCGACCAAGATGCTGCCTCAGAGGGAAGGAATGCAGCAACCATAGATTACAGCAAGTAGAGAGCCGTTGAGATTACAGTGGAACAAGTGGTCGAATCAGGTTCACAGTTAATAGAAGAATTTCTATTGTGGGATTTGGCTTGTATGATCTATTCATGGTCCCACGGATTATCAAGTGAATATACAGATCACTAAATATGAAAAAAAACAACAACTTTGGGACAAAATGATACCTGATTTAGTTGTGATGGGACCCCTAACACATTCAGGGTCATGTTCAAAGAACCAGTAGAGATCCTGCCCAAAGTGTGCTACATGGCCTTTGCATCCCTTAAAGGTCCAGATTCCCACTATGGCACAAAAGGATTGAAGAAAGTAGTTCATGAAACACCCGCTGCTAGCAAGACTGTTTTTTACTTCATTAGGTCCCCTGGCAATAATAATGCACATCAATAGAAGATGGACAAATACGTGAAATAATATTTTATACATAATTTAGCATTATAATTTATCTTGGCTAAATAGAAGCATACATTCTAGTCTCAAAGACATAAATAACTGGCCACAAAAAATAGTGTGAGTGTTACGAGTATCATTTTAAGAAACATTTGAGTTTCTTAGAGGAGATAGAAAAATGTTGACTTACTCTGCATGACTTAAAGGTAGATTTTCCATTTTCCTATAACCTGAGATGAAAAGAGAATGGGTTTAATTTTAAAAACAAAAAGCAGCTATTTCAACTTTCTCTTGTATAATTTCATAGATCAGCTGATTCACAATCTATCAATAATTTTATAATTGAAAGATTCACATTATATATAGCTGATTTGTTTTGGTTTTGTTTTAATTATTTTGAAGGTTAGATGAGGTGAGATGGGTCAGTATTCCTACAGAATTCCTCTGAACTCAAGTAAGCAATTTCAGAGAATTAAGGAAACTGACTTTTTATATTTGGAATTTGGAAATATTGAAACAACTGTGAAGAAATATGTGGTTGTTAGCATTTGAAATAGTGCCAAAAATAGGCCTAATAAATACCCAAGAAAATTTTCAGTGCATTTACAGAAAAGGATATTTTGTGATAGTATAGTAATGTGTAACAGTACAGTTTTAAACTACCAATGGAGTTTGTATAAATTCACGATAATGTGATATAAACAAAGGCTCTAAAGGTGTAGCCTAAAACTGGATTCTTTATCACTAAACTGCACCACTGTGCCTGTCGATCTGGATGGGGGCGCACTGGTTACTCCTGGGATGGAGATGATGGAGATAATGGAGATGGTGGTGGTGGTGGTGGTTGGCAAACAGACATCAGTTCAGCCTTGTGTGGATAATCTTACACAGAAAGAAAGGAACATATTTCTAACAACTACTTTGACATTTTAAAGATACCCAACAGAATCACTCCTGCTGAAAGGGATGCTTTCTGTCAAAGCACAATTCTGTCCAAGAATTACAAATGTTTAATGTTCATGACATCATCAATGTCACTGGTACAGCTGTATGAGAAGATAAGAGGCATATCTGGCAGAATAGCATTTGTATATTTTTATAAGCAAATTATTTTATATAAATGAAATAAATTTCACTTTTTTTCCCCTTGAAATGATTATCTTATGAGACCCTTAAGTATAATTAAGTTTAGGTGTATCTAATATCTAATAATCAAAATTCTTTTAAGTATCTACTTAAATAATAGTAATTAGGATATAAAATTTTTTCATCCCAAATAATATTTTGTTTTCTTTTATTTCACCTTATTTCCAAGAAGGCAATGAGAAGGCAAATTTCAGGGGTCTTCTGAAATTGCTGAAGAAAAGGGAGAATTCTCTCTCTCTGGTACCAGTGACCTACAGATATAAACCTCAGTTAACTAGAATATCTATGGAACATGTGGTTCTGATTAACAAAAGATTAACCAGCAAACACTCTGTAATAACCATTAAGGAAAATAATTGTGCTAAGAAGTATGGTGTACCAGAGATAAGTTAATTTTTTTGATATTTGAGACATTTCAAATGCCTCAAATATGTTGTACTGAACAACGATGATTATAACTCATTGTAGCTATAGAAGGTTCAAGAAACAGAACTGTCTATTTACACTGGGACAGTCCCTGGAATTTAAATATATATATATATAAACCTTTTTAAAAAAAAAAAACAGGGGCCGGCTCGATAGCCCAGTGGATAGGGCACTGGCATACCACATGGGAGGCCCCGGGTTCGGTTCCCGGGGACCTCTCAGAGCGGGCAGACCGCCTTGAGAATGGCAAGCCGCATGGGCGGGCCAGAGCCGCCGTGGGCGGGCCAGAGCCGCCGTGGGCAGGGCAAAAAACTGCCACAGACAGGGCAAAAGCCGCCACGGGCAAGGCAGGTAGCCCGCGAATGGAGCGCAGCCAGCCACCCGCGAACTGAAAGCCGGCCGTGAATGGAAGCAGAAGCCGCCCACAAGCAGGGAAAGCCACGCCTGTGCAGTGACCAGTCTCGGCGCGTCGCCGCAGCAGGGGGGAAGGGGAGATATGTAATAAAAAAAATAATAAAATAAATAAATCTTTAAAAAAAATAAAAAATAAAAATAAAACAAAACCTATGGGACATGGGAGCGGATGTGGCTCAAGCAGCTGAGTGCCTGCCTCACACATGGGAGGTCCCAGGTTCAGTTCCTGGTGCCTCCTGAAAAAACAGAAACAAATAAAAAGCAAAACAAATGATAAAACCAACTTAGGGAAGCCAATATAGCTCAGTGGTTGAGTGCCGGCTTCCCACAAACAAGGTCCCAGGTTCAATCCTGGGACCCCTGTACCTAAAAAAAAAAATAAATAAATAAATAAAAACCTATGGGACACCACAAAGGCATTGCTGAGAGGGAAATTTATAGCCCTCAATGCTTACATTAAAAAAGAAGAAAGCGCTAAAGTTGAAGATTTAACTGCACCTGGAGGAACTAGAAAAAGAGCAAACTAATCCCAAACCAAGCCAAAGGAGAGAAACAGTAAAGATCAGCACAGAAATAAATGAAGTTGAGACCAATAAATAAATAAATAACAATAGAATCAACAAAAACCAAAACTTGCTGCTTTGAGAGGATCAACAAAATCGAAAAGCCCTTAGATAGACTGACAAAGAAAAAAGAGAGAAGACGCAAATAAGTAAAATCAGAAATGAGAGGAGAGACATTACCACTGACCCCACAAAAATAAGAGAGATCATAAGAGGATACTATGAACAACTATATGCCAAAAAACTAGACAAATGTAGACAAGATGGACAAATTCCTAGAAACACATGAACCACCTACACTGAAACCAGAAAGTGAAGAAATTGAAACAGTCATGAAAAACCTCCCAAAGATGAAAAGCCCAGGACCAGAAGGCTTCACAGGTGAATTCTACCAATCATTCAAAGATGATCTAATAACGATCTTGCTCAAACTCTTCAAAAAAATTGAACAGGAAAGAATGCTACCAAACTCATTCTACGAAGCCAACATCACCCTAATACCAAAACCAGATAAAGATACTACAAAAAAGAAAAGAAAAGAAAATTATAGACCAATATCTCTAACGAATATAGATGCAAAAATCCTCAACAAAATACTGGCAAACCGAATCCAAAAGCACTTTAAAAGAATTTTACATCACAATCAAGTGGGTTTTATCCAAGGTATGCAAGGGTGGTTCAACACAAGAAAATCAATTAGTGTAATAAACCACATTAATAAATTGAAGAAGAAAATCACATGATCCTCTCGATCGATACAGAAAAGGCATCTGACAAAATACAGGACCCTTTCTTGATAAAAACACTCTAAAAGATAGGAATAGAAGGAAACTTTCTCAATATGGTAAAGTGCGTATATGAAAAAATCTACAGCTAGCATTGTACTCAATGATGAAAGACTGAAAGCTTCCCCAATGATATCAGGAACAAGACAAGGATGCCCACTGTCACCAATGTTATTAGATATTGTGCTAGAAGTTCTAGCTAGAGCAATTAGGCTAGATAAAGAAATAAAAGGCACCCAAATAGGAAAGGAAGAAGTAAAACTTTCACGATTTACTGATGATATGATCCTATAGAGAAAATCCTGGAAAATCCACAATGAAGCTACTAGAATTAATAGGTGAGTTCAGCAAAGTGGTGGGATACAAGATTAATACAGAAAAATCAACAGTGTTTCTATACACTATTAATGTGCAATCTGAGGAAGAAATCAGAAAAAATTCCATGTATAATAGACAAATCAAATATTTAGGAATAAACTTAACCAAGGATATAAAGGATCTGTATTCAGAAAACTACAAAACATTGCTTAAAAAAAAACAAAGAAGACCTAAATAAATGGAAGGACATTCCTTGTTAATGGACTAGAAGACTAAATATTGTTAAGATGTTGGTTCTATCCAAACCGTTTCACAGATTCAACACAAACCTAATAAAAATCCCAACAGTATTTTTTGAAGAAATGGAAAAGCCAATAATCAAATTTATTTGGAAGGGTAAAAGACCTTGAATAGCCAAAAATGTCTTTAAAAAGAACGAAGTTGGAAGACTCTCACTTCCTTATTTTAAAGCATATTACTTAGCTATAGTAGTGACAACAGCATGGTACTGGCATAAAGACAGACAGATTGACCAATGGAACCAAACTGAGAACTCAGAAAGACCCTCACATCTACAGTCAAGTGATTTTTGATAAGGCTGTTAAGTCCACCCAGCTGGACCAGAACAGTCTATTCAACAAATGTGCTGGGAGAACTGAATAGCCATATCCAAAAGAAAGAGAGAGGACCTCTATCTCATACCTTATACAAAAATTAACTCAAAAATGGATCAAGGACCCAAATATAGAAGTGCCAACCATAAAACTCCTAGGAGAAAATGTAGGAAAACATCTTCAAGATCTTGTGGTAGGCAGTAGTTTCTTAAACCTTACATCCAAACCAGGAGCAACAAAAGAAAAAATAGATAAATGGAACCTCCTCAAAATTAAACACTTTTGCACCTCAAATGACCTTGTCAAAAGGGTGAAAAGGCAGCTGACTCACTGGGAGAAAATACTTGGAAATCACATATCCAATAAGAGTTTAATATCCATGATATACAAAGAGATCATATAACTCAATAAAAAGACAAACTACTCGATTAAAAAATGGGCAAAAGACAATTGTCCAAAGAAGAAATACAAATGGTGAAGAAACACATGAAAAAATGTTCAACATTACTAGCAATTAGAGAAATGTATGTCAAAACTACAATGAGGGAGTGGATGCAGCTCAAGCAGTTGAGCGGCCACCTCCCACATGGGAGGTTCCAGGTTTGGTTCCCAGTGCCTCCCAAAGAAAACAAACAAATAATGAATGAGCAGGCAATGAGAAAAAAAAAATAATGAGCAGACAACGAGCAAAAACAATAAGCAAATGAGCAAAAAACGAGAGAAAACAATGAGCAAACAAAAAAAATGAGCAAACAACAATCAGACAAGAGAGCCAACTCAGGGGAGCTAATGTGGCTCAGTGGTTGAGCGCCAGCCTCCCGCATAAGAGGTCTCAGGTTCAATCCCTGGTCCTGGTACCTCAAAAAAAAAAAACGACAATGAGATATCATTTCACACCTATTAGACTCGCCACTATTAAAAAGTCAGAAACTTTTAAATGTTGGAGAGATGTGGAGTGACAGGAATACTTATTCACTGCTGGTAGGAATGTAGAATGGTACATCCACTGTGGAGGACTGGTACAGCCACTGTGAAGGACTGTTTGGCAGTTCCTAAGGAAGTTGAATATAGACTTGCCATGTGACCCGGAAATACTGGGTAGGTATATACCCAGAAGAACTGAGAGCAGTGACACGAATAGACATCTGCACACTTATGTTCATAGCAGCATTATTCACGATTGCCAACCCAGGTGTCTATCAACTGATGAACAGATAAACAGATTGTGGTGTATACACACAATGGAATATTATGCAGCGGTAAGAAGAAATGAAGTTGTGAAGCATATGACAACATAGATGAACCTGGAAGACATCATGTTGAGTGAAGCAAGCCAGACACAAAAGGACAAATACTGTATGATTGTGCTAATATGAACTAATTATAAACTCATGGTATTAATAATTAGAATATAGGTCAACAGAAAATAGAATAAGGGTAGAGAACGGAAAGTTGATGGTTAATCTGTGCAGAACTGGTAAAAAGGTTGTTTGTACATCTTTGGAAATAAATGGAAATGGTGATATCACAACATGGTGTTTGTGACTAGCAGAGTTATTATATGGGTATGACAATGGTTGAAAGGGAAAGTCTAAGGATATGTATATTACTAGAAGGAAAGCTAAATATAACATGGGGCTGTATAACAGTGAAATCTCATGTAAAATACGAATATGGGAGATATTGCCTATATAAGACTGTTTTTACAAAATATAAATACAAATGAACTAGACAAAGGGAAACAGAATAGCGCTATGTATGGCAGGGGAAGTATAGAGAGATTGAAAGGTGATGAGTTTTTTGTTTTTGTTTTTTATTATTACTGGGATAATGAAAATGCTCTAAAAATGATTAAAGTAATGAAAGCACAACTATGTGGTTATCCTGAATACCATTTGTACAGTTTGGATGGATTTATGCTTTATTAATATGTATCAATAAAATTGGTTTGTTAAAAAAAAAGTATAGGGAATTCCCATATAATACACACACACACACACACACACACATACACACACATATTTTCTCCTATTATTAAAATCTTACATTAGTGTGGTACTTTTTTAAAAAATTTTTATTCTGCCCCCCCCCCAAGATGGTTCCCTTGTCTGTCTGCTCATTGTCTGCTCATCTTTAGAAGGCACCAGGAATCGAACCTGGGACCTCCCATGTGGGAGGCAAGTGCCCAAACACTTGAGCCATTTCACCTCCCTGCTGGTTGCGGTATCTGCTCGTTATGGCGTCTGCTCATTGCAGCAGTTGGGGCATCTGCTCATTGCAGCGTCTGCTCATTGTGGTGGTTGCGGCCTCTGCTCATTGTGGCAGGTGCGTCATCTGCTGGTTGCAGCATCTGCTCGTCTTCTTTAAGAGGCACCAGGAACTGAACCCAGAACCTCTTATGTGGGAGGCGGGCACCCAATTACTTGAGCCACATCTAGTCCCCAGTGTGGTTTATTTGTTTCAACTGATGAACCATTATCAAAGCACTGCTACTAAACAAGGCTATAGTTTAAATTATGGTTTACACTTTGCACTGTACAGTTTTATAGGCTTTGACAAATTTATAGTGTCATGTATATCATTGTAGTATCATACAGGACAATCCCAACACCCTAAAAATGCCCAGTGTTCCACCTATTCATCCTCCCCTTCCCTCAGAACCACTGGTAACCACTATCTTTCTATCAATGTTATAAGTTCTTCCATTATCACATGATAATAACTACAATAACAAAAAATCTACTTTGGTCCATGGTTAAACTCTCCCTTATGTTTGTTCATTCCTCAGTGTTAAGGAATTTGGGAAGGTGTCCATCCTGTCTGTTCAGGTTAAGAGGAGACTTAGATATTATGGAGCAGATGGAAGGAACTGTTTTGCTTGCAGTTGTAGATACTCCTAATTTTTGGGGATGAGACTTGTCCATCATTATCATTTTGTTAGCTGTCCTGGGCAAGTCCAAAGAACTGGAGAGTAGGTGTTGGCCACAACTCTGCTGAGATTCAGGGCTCAACCAACATATGAACAAAGAGAAGATTTAAGTCTCTGAAATACATATTTAATGGGTATAGTGATAATTATAAGTTCAAATAAAAAGAGTAGAAGAATCATGAGTAGGGAAATTATAAATGGTTTTTAACTCTGTTATATTGGGGAAATAAATGATCATATATTCGAAAATAAGACCCGCCAAGGGAGTATTGATTTCATGAGGTTACATGCCTGGCCTACAGTGTCTGGAGCCCTCAGGAGCACTTTTGTTTGAGGCTTTGTTTACTGTGGTGGTTAATAAGATCTGCCTGAGACCTGCATAATCATAACCTCCGGAATGACCTCCCACTCCCTTTGAAATCTCTTAGACATAAAATCTCTTTTGTATATAATGTTTCCCTCTTTTGGTCAAGTCTTTTTCCAAGTGCATTGCTGATTTGTGCTTGGTAATAATCCCTCAGTGCCAGGGAGGGTCATCCCCAGGAGTCATGTCCCACTTCAGGGGAAAGGTAGTGAGTTTATTTGCTGAGTCTGGCTTAGAGAAAGGTCACATTTGAGTAACAAGGAGGTTTTCAGGAGGTAACTCTTAGGCATTAATTATAATTAGGCTAAGTTTCCTTTACAAGAATAAGGTTCCTAAATACAAGCATTAAGATTGAGGGCTTGGCATATTGCCATTTTCTTTTATTAGGCACTATCTGTATATCAGGAGATTTTCGCCATTTTATTTGAGAAAGTAGCAGGATTCCCCAGAATGAGAGTTTAATATTTTGTTGGATACTGTGTGGGTTTTTCATTTTCCCTGATTAAAATTGAGAAATTATTTTGTGTAATGTAGGAGATACCTCCTCCTTTATTTCTGTACTTCAGGGATTAATAAATGCTGCCTTTTTAATTGTATCATTTGATGAAATTGCCAAAGGACTGAACTCTTGTTTAAACTAACTATAATAACTTTCTTTTGAGTATCTTGGGTTTTCCTGCATCTAAGTTTTCTCCCCTTTCCTTGCAGAGAGAACATAATTAGCCTTTTACAGTATTCATATTTGTCTAAAGCCAAAGTTGTTTCTCAATTTCTTTCCTTCCCTTTTTATCCCTTTGGGAAGATTTAAAGATTGAGAAATAAAAAGTCATTCACTCATTGTGTGCACACACTAGGAATAGCTAATCTAGATAAGTAGTCCAAAATGTCTAAAAGGAAGAAATGGTTACTGAATTGTTAGTGTTTCTTTTTGTGGACACTTAAAAGTATATTTACACAGTAGCCTCTGTTACTACAGTTATGAGACAAGAAATGGATTTAGTTCAAAGATAAAACAGTATACATAGGCTCATAGTAATCAAACTGCCCAATGCCGAGGACAAGGAGACAGTTCTGAAAGCTACAAGAGAACAGCAATGAGTTATTTACAAGGGAATCCCAATGAGATTAAGTACCAATTACTCATCAGAAACCATGGAGCCAAGAAGGCAATGGGATGAAATATTTAAAGTGCTGAAAGAAAAGCTGGCATTAAAAAATGACAGAGTTCAAAATATTCACGGATAAACAGAAATTAAGGGAATATGCCAATAAGAAACCTGCACTTCGAGAAATATTAGGGGGCCTGCTGTAGCCCAATTGGTAGGGCTCCAGTCTACCACATGGGAGGCCCCAGGTTCGGTTCCTGGGGCCTCCTCGAGCGGGCAGACCGCCTTGAGAAGGCAAGCCGATGCGGGCAGGGCAAGCCCCTGCGAGCAGGGCAAGCCCCCACAAGCAGGCAGGCCGCCGCGAGCAGGCAGGCCACCACACGGTGAGCTGACTCGGTGGGTCGTCGCAGAGGGGGGAGACAAGCAGACACAGAAGAACGCAAAAATGAACACAGCAAGAACAAGCAGAAAGGGGGGGATATATAATAAATTTTTAAAAAATAAAAATCTTAAAAAAAAGAAAAGAAATACTAAAAGAAGCTCTAAAGGTTGAAAGGAAAAAACAGGAGAGAGAGAGTTGGAAGAGAGTGTAAGAACAACTAAAAAGATATAAAGAGAAACAAAAACTACATAGGACATACATGAACCCAAAGCAAATATGGCGGATGTAAGAAATTCATTGAGAGGGGCCGACTGGATAGCCCAGTGGATAGGGCGTCGGCATACCACATGGGAGGTCCCGGGTTCGGTTCCCGGGGACCTCTCCTAGCGGGCAGACCGCCTTGAGAATGGCAAGCCACCATGGGCGGGCCAGAGCCGCCGTGGGCAGGGCAAAAAAGCTGCCACGGACAGGCAAAAGCCGCCACGGGCAGGGCAGGTCACCCGCGAATCGAGTGCAGCCAGCCACCTGCGAACTGAAAAGCCGGCCGTGATGGAAGCAGAAGCCGCCCACAAGCGGGGAAAGCCGCGCCTGCGCAGTGACCAAGTCTCGGCGCGTCCCCGCAGCGGGGGGGGGAGGGAAGGGGAGATATGTAATAAAACTACCTCAAATCGAATGAAAATGACAACACAACATATCAAAACCTATGGGATGCAGCCAAAGCAGTACTGAGAGGGAAATTTATAGCTCTAAATGGATACATTAAAAAAGAAGAAAGAGCTAAAATTGAAGTATTAACTGCACACCTGAAAGGACTGGAAAAACAACAACAAACTAACCCTAAAGGAAGCAGAAAGAAAGAAATAACAAAAGATTAGAGCTGAGCTAAATGAAATAGAAAATAAGAAAGCACTAGAAAAAATAAACAAAACCAAAAGCTGATTCTTCGAGAAGATCAATAAAATTAACAAATCCTTAGCCACACTAACAAAGAAAAAAAGAGAGCAGATGCAAATACACAAAATAAGGAATGAAGAAAGAGATATCACTACTGACCCCATGGAAATAAGAGGATACTTTGAAAAATTATATGCTAACAAGAATGATAATTTAGAGGAAATGGACAAATTCCTAGAAACTCACAAGCAGCCTACACTAATGAAAGAACAAATTGATGAACTCAACAGTCCAATTACAAGTAAAGAGATAGACTCAGTCATCAAAAACCTCCCAACTAAGAAGAGCCCAGGACCAGACAGCTTCACAGCTGAATTCTACCAAACATTCCGGAATGAACTAACACCAATCCTGCTTAAGCTCTTCCAAAAAATAGAAATAGAAGGAACATTGCCTAACTCATTCTGTGATGCCAACATTACCCTAATACCAAAGCCAAACAAAGATACCACAAGAAAGGAAAATTACAGACCAATTTCTCTAATGAACCTAAATGTTAAATCCTCAACAAAATACTTGCTAATCGCATTCAACAACATATCAGAAGCATTATACACCATGACCAAGTGGCTTTCATCCCAGGTATGTAAGGATGGTTTAAATAAGAAAATCAATCGATGTAATACACCACATAAACAGGTTGAAAGAAAATAATCACATGGTCATCTCTATAGATGCAGAAAAAGCATTCAACAATATACAGTACCCTTTCCTGATAAAAACACTGAAAAAGATAGGAATAGAAGGAAACTTTCTGAACATGATAAAAGGTATATATGAAAAACCCAAAGCTAACATCATCTTCAATGGTGAAATCCTAAGAGCCTTCCCTGAGATCAGGAACAAGACAAGGATGCCCACTATCACCACTCTTATTTAACATTGTCCTAGAAGTACTTGCTCGAGCACTGAGGCAAGAAAAAGATATAAAAGGCATCCAAATTGGAAAGGAAGAAGTAAGAATTTCATTATTTGCAGATGACATGATCCTATACTTAGAAAGCCCCGAGAAATCTACAACAAAGCTGCTAAAACTTATAAAGGAGTTCAGTGATGTTGCAAGCTATAAGATCAATGCTGAAAAATCAATAGCATTTCTGTACACCAACAACGAGCAATCTGAGGAAATCAAGGAAAAAATACCATTTACAATAGAAAGAAAAAGAATCAAATACCTAGGAATAAATTTAACTAAAGATGTACAGGACTTATATGCAGAAAACTACACAACATTGTTAAAGGAAATCAAAGAAGACTTAAATAAATGGAAGAATATCCCCTGTTCATGGATAGGAAGACTAAATATCATCAAGATGACTATCCTACCGAAACTAATCTACAGATTTAATGCAATCCCAATAAAATTAACACTGTATTTTTTAAGGAATTGGAAAAACTAACTACAAAATTTATTTGGAAAGGTAAGAAGCCCCGAATTGCCAAAGACATATTGAAAAAGAAAAATGAAGTTGGGGGTATCACACTACCTGACTTCAAAACATACTACAAAGCTACAGTGGTGAAAACCACATGGTATTGGCACAAGAACAGACACATTGACCAGTGGAACCGAATTGAGAGTTCTGATATAGATCCTCACATATCTGATATTTGACAAGGCCACCAAGCCCACTCAGTGGGGAGAGAATGACCTCTTCAACAAGTGGTGCATGGAGAACTGAATATCCATATGCAAGAGAATGAGAGAGGAACACCACCTCACACCCTATACGAAAATTAACTCAAGGTGGATCAAAGATCTAAATATAAGAGCCAAGACCATAAAAACCTTAGAGGATAATGTAGGGAAGCATCTACAGGACCTTGTAATAGGAAATGGTTTCATGGACTTCCCACCCAAAGCACGAGCAGCAAAAGAAAAAATAGATAAATGGGATCTCCTCAAAATTAAAACCTTTTGCACCTCAAAGGATGTTATCAAGAAAATAAAAAGGCAGCCTACCCAATGGGAGAAAATATTTGGCACCCATA
>PVKH010010612.1:0-18193 GCA_004027955.1 Chaetophractus vellerosus | reverse complement strand
GATCCACATCTAAGAATACCAAATATAGCTTTGATGGGATGAGAAAACCCTCAGAGGCCAAAAGAAGACTAGGGCCTGTTTGGATTAGTCATGAATTGAACATCAATGTGTGAATGTGATTATAGCTTCTATGTTTTATATCTACATTGTCGATTTCAGATTTTATTGATGCAGGGTGCTGGGCATTTTAAAGATAAGCCAGACATGTGCGGTCTTCATGGGTTGACAGAGCTGGTAGTGAGTGTGGCATTGAAAATCACACACTTTTGAATGTGTGAAGTAATCAGACTGTTCCTTGAACTTCTTTTATCCAATGACTTCTGTTTTTTTCCCATGTCTAATTACTGATAACTTCTAGAATAATGTGTCCCTTGAAGAAAATTTAAAACACAGACAAGCAAAAAAGGAAGTGAATAAAAAGCTAATATATCCCCACTGCCAAAAGGAGATGGCCACTGGCACATTTTGGTGCTACTTTTAACATCTTCATATTTATATCTTGCTTTTTTAAACTTTGCCATGTTGAGAAATACTAACCTACATCAGTTTTTAGAGTTTCATGTATTCCATTGTGTGGCTATAACATACGTGTGTGTATGTGGATGTATACATATACATATGCATATACTTATATATGGATGTATATATATGTGTATATTTATTTTTAAATAAACTTTTTAGAGCAGTTTTAGATTTACATACAAATTGTAAAATTAGTACAAAGATTTCCCAAATATCCCCATCCAGTTTCCCCCCTTATTAACATCTAACATTAGTATGGTACATTTGTTATAATTAATGAACCAATACTGATTCATTACTATTAACTAAAGTCCATCCTTCATTTAGATTTCCTTAGTTTTCACCTGATGTTCTTTTGCTGTTCTATGATCTCATCCAGGCTACCACATTACATTTAGTCATCTTGTCTTCTTAGGTTCCTCTTGGCTGTGACAGTTCTTGTGCTGGATGACCTTGACAGTTTTGAGGGGTATTGGTCAGATAGTTTGCAGACTGTCCCTTTATTGGATTTGTCTGCTGTTTTTCTCATGATTAGATTGGAATTATGGGTTTTAGGGAGGAAGACCATAGAGGTAAATTGTCATTTTCATCACATTATATCAAGGCTTCATAATACTATCAACATGACTTATGACCATTGATGCTGACCTTGATAACCTGGCTGAAGTAGTGTTTACCAGGTTTACCCACTCTACAGTTAATCTATTTTCAACCTTTCCATATGGTATTCTTTGGAAGGAAGCCACTGTGTACAGCCTGTACTTAAGGAGTAGGGAGTTATGCTCCAGCTCCTTTAGGGCAGAGTATCTACATACCTCATTTGGAATTCTTCTGCACAAGAGATGTGTCTCTTCTCCCTATTTATTTATTCAATCATTTGTTTTATACTTTGGGTTATAATCCAATATGACTTTATTTTTTCACTCAAATTATCCTGGCTCTGGCCATTGGGATCTCTTTCAGTTGGCTCCTTTGACATACCCCATCATTGGGAGTTTTGTGGGTGTTTTTGCACTTCCTTACTTTCTGTTGCTGTGGTAGTTTGAGGCTTTTGTGGACCACAGGAAAGATCATTGTCCTTAGAGCTCATCTATTCCTGTGGGAGTGAATGTATTGTAGGTGGGACTTTTTGATTAAATTTAGTTAAGGGACGTTTGATTAGATTACTTCAGTAAGGCATAGCCCAGAGTGGGTCTTAATCCTCTTACTGGAGTCCTTTATAAATGGGATGAATATGGAGAGAGAGACAGAGAGAAACCCCCAGAAGCTGAGAGAGAAAGTCCCAGAAGCCAGAAGCTGAAATCAACAGAACCCAGGAGAGAAAGCCATAGGAGCAGAGAGAAAGCTGGAGGAAGCCAGGATCTGAAAGCATTGAGACCCAGAGAAGAACAGATAAACAACAGATGCCACCATTGTGCCCTGCTATGTGACAGAAATCAAGGATGGCTGGCAGCCATGTCTTTGGAGAGAGAGCTTTGCCTGATGCCTTGATTTGGACATTTTTTTCGGCCTTGGAACTGTGAGCTTATAATTAATAAATCTCCATTGTAAAAGCCAGTTCATTTCTGGTATATTGCCTTGGCAGCCTTTAGAAAACTAAATCAGTCACTATAAGATGCTCCAGGTTCATCTTGTATATCTCCTTCCCCATGTCTAAAATCAGTTATTTCTCCAAGGAGCCCTCATTCTTTTTACTGGAGAATGGTGTTAGAAACCAAGATCGGGGTGCTAGGTCTGCTTGTTGTTACTGGAATGTCATTGCTTCTAGACTTTCTCAGCTGATAGAGCAAATAAATATATGTGTGAATAATACCTTGTATATATACACATATTTATAAATATTCCTGTATGTAGCCATCTGTATTAAGCTAAACAGGAGTTCTTACTGATGTCTCCAACTCTAATTTTTTTTTTTTAGGGAGGTACCAGGGATTGAACCCAGGACCTCATAAATGGGAAGCAGATGCTAGATCACTGAGCTACATCCACTCCCCAATGAGAGTTGGTTTTTCCCATTTGTTTTGTTTTTAGGAGGTACTGGGGATGAAACCTGGGACCTCGTATATGGGAAGCAGGTGCTCAACCACTTGAGCTACATCCGCGCCCTGTAATTTTTTTTGAGTGCAAGTTATTTTTATTAAAATAATGACATTGAATCATTAGGCCATTCTGTCCAGGGATAAGAAGTAGACTGATGGGAGCATCAGCTGTGAATATATTTAAATATAAATTTACACATGTAGTATTAGGGAAGGTAAAAACAGGATATGAAATAAACAGGCATCAACTCTAAGCTCACTGTCAAGAGTATGCTCAAGCTTCTAAGCACAGAGTGCAGCTGAAGATAACTATCTGTCAAATATCATTTGTGCAAGTGAGTATGCTTAAGCTGGTGCTATGAATCAACCGAAATTGCTTTGATCTTATTGATATTAATTTGCAAGTAGTTGCATCTCATCCAGTCTAACAGACAGTTTGACAACACCAAGAGTGCTTCCCATGACAGAAAGTTTTAAATGTAGATGTAACTGTCATCAAAATATACATGGAACTAAACTTTATGATCCCTCATAGTATCTTTTGAAATTGGTCAGTCAGTCATTGTATTAGTCAGCCAAAGGGGTGCTGATGCAAAGTACCAGAAATCTGCTGGCTTTTATAAAGGGTATTTTTTGGGGGATAAAAGCGTACAGTTAGAAGGCCCTAAAGAGTCCAACTCAAGGTACCATAAGAGGTACTTTCTCACCCAAAGTCTGTTGCCATGTGTTGGAGCAAGATGGCAGATGATGTCTGCAAGGGTTCAGCCTTCCTCTCTCTCTCTCAAGGCTCCATGGGCCCAGCTTCTTCCGATCTCAGCTATAGGCTGGAGGGCTCGTTTCTTTCCAGGCCTTCTTAGCCTCTCAGAGTTCTGGTCTCTTCAGCTGCAAACTGTCAGATGAACGGCTCATTTTTCTCTGGGACTCCAGGATCAAGTTCTCTCCTTTGCCATATCTAGGGGGCTCTCTCTATTCCCATGTATCTGCTTCTGTGAAGTTCTCTCTGTCTCCTGGATTGAGTGTATGTTTATATAGCCCACAAAGGGGGCGGGGACTCAAACTGAGTTACACCCTACTGACATGATCAAATCAAAGTCCTAAACTTAACATAATTTAATCAAAGTCATCTCAGCTGAGTCTAGTACAATCAAAGGGGATCACGCCCAGAGGAACAAAACAGTTTACAAACAGAATCTCTTTCTGGAATTCATAAAGAATCTCAAACTGCCACAGCCATCAACTGGTCATAGCTGCCCCAAGATCTCATCACATTCCTCTAACATCTGCCAGCATGCTCAGTTAACAAGTCATTATTAGTCTTTAGAAAATAATGAATATAGATTTGATTGACACGTAAATTATGCTAGTCCCCTTCCCTTGCTTATCTATATACTCTCACTCCAACAGTGAGAAACCTGGTACCCACCATCTGCCATCCATTTACTTAATTGTTCAATCCAGTATCAGAATTGTTAACGTGCATCCCTGTGGGAAATGTTTTCAACTTGAGTACAGTGCTCATATGCAGTTTCTATTGCCTGCAGACTTAGGAGGTTCCTCTCATTTCCAGAGTTGCACACACCTCCTTCAGTGAGGTGGTTTCATATTTTTGTAATACAGTTATATTATTTTGCCACATTCTACATTCCATCTTGGGAGTCCCCTGACCTCCTAAATGATTTTGTAAAGATTTGCATGCATTATGGTTCACTCTTTGTGCTGTAAATTTCAGTGGGTTTTGACAAATGCAGTGTCATGAATCCACCATTATAGTTTTATACAATGCAGTTTTACTGTCCTAAAAATTCCTCCGTGCTTCACCGATTCATCTCTCCTTTCCTCCCCTTAAATTCCTGACCATCACTGATCTTTCTGTCTCTACAGTTTGCCTTTTCCAGAATTCTCAGACTGGCTTTTTCTACTTGGCAATATGCATTTAAGAATGGCTTCATTTCTAACTACTATTATAACAACTCTGTTTCACTCCAAGGAGATCAGCGAATACACACCCTTGCCCACCATGCCTTGTATCTGTCCTCTGTGGGTGAAGTTGTCAGGTATCTAATAGGCATGGTTATCTGAGAGGCAATGCTGTGCAGTTAGAATTGCCTTTGAAACTTTTCCCTTTTCTTAAACAAGGCACTGTCTGATGAGGTTTGTCCAGGGGAAAACGGCACTTGACCTCATTAGGTAGTCTTCCTTCACGTGACTTGAGGCTCCTCCCTTGACATACAAGATGGGCATACTCTAGAAGAACTGGAAGGTACAAAGCACTTCTGTGATTCTTGGATCCTCTCTTACCTTCTAACTCATACATACATTCATTTAATCTATAAATTCATATCTTAATAGATAATCTCTGTCCAATCCACTTAAAATCATAGAATCATACTGTTCTCTTTAGACCTTGGGATAAGATACAGGATGGGGGATGATAAACTCCTGAAATGGATCTCACATCCCTACAGACAGCCCTGACTGCATCAACTCACCCAACCTCCTCTTGGTATTTTGAAGTGAAGAGGGAAAGAAAGACAAAGGAGTGTGAAAGAATAGGTAGGCAGGATATTCTGCAGAGATTTGCACCTAGGAAGAGAGTTTGTAGAAGTACAGATACCAGAAGAAAAACAAACCTGACCATTTCTTGCTGTCCCACTGTAGCCCTTCCCCAAGTCCTGCTCAGCCGTTTCCAACTTTTTGACATGAGAAAAATAAATGTCAAATTTCCCATCAATTGCAATTGTGTAACACCAGTTGGGTTCTTTGCAGGCCATATATGATATCACATCAGATTTAGAGAAAGGCTCCGTATGGGAGGTATCATAAGATAGCAAAAATTTCTTTGGCTATCATACTTACTATTGTCCCATTTATAGGAACAAATTCTCTATCAGTTTTTATTTTAGTTAATTATCTCTGGAAAGAATCTTATCTCACACTATCAAAATGTACTTTGTTTCCTTTATGATTGTCTTTCATATTTAGATCTGATTTACCCCAGATTTTCCTTTTCCTCTCTCTTCTATAATCTCATTGTGTGTGTGTGTGTGTGTGTGTGTGTGTAATGTAGTTGTTTCTCCTTCTTGAAATTCTAATGTTATTTATCAAATAGTAGAATTTCAGTCTGGTATCTATGAATTATTTTATGATTACAATATGAAAAAAAAGAGAATCTGGGTTTGGAATGGAAGATGGAGTTAAAATGGATGTCAAAGAAGTATGGAGTTTTCGTTCTTGTTTTAGTTCGCTCAGCTGCTCAAAGCAGAAACCGTAAAATGGGTTGGCTTTTAACAATGAGAATATTTTAGTTTACAAGCTTACAGTTTTGAGTCCATGAAAATGTCCAAATCAAGCCTTCGTCAGGATGATGCTTTCTTCCTGAAGAATGGCTGCCGGCAATCCTGGACTCCTCTGTCACATGGCAAGGAACATGGCGGCATCTGTGAGTCTCTCCCTTCTCTTTCAGGTTTCATTACTTTCAGCTTCTTGCTTCTGTGAATTTCTCTCTCTTTCTCCATATTCATCCCGTTTTTCTATGCCATTGGGGCCACCAAGAGACCCAAGAGGGAGAATTTCAGAATGCTAAGTCATAAAATTAAAAATACGTCAAATGCTTCCTCAGAGAAGCAGGACTAGAGAAATGTCCCTTAGCATGCCACAAAACAAAGCAAATTTATAAGCATCTCCTTGAAAATTTGAGAAATGGAGGCCCTGAAATGTTTCTAGAAGGTTATCATCATTAATTTAAGATATGCAAATATTCTTACCTTAGTGACTTTCAGGGAATGGGTTACCGTTTTTGACTTGCTCTTGTCTTTTCTCTGCAGAGAGAATGATGACTTCTTAAGGCTTGGCTTGTATCATCTTTACTGCCTTTTTTTTTTTTTTAATTAAGAAAACACTTCTGACAGCCTGCCCTGAGGCATTTATTTAAGGCCTAGAGAGGACCTTGAATAAATGCTTGCTGAGACACATGATAATGTAAGGTACATCTAATTGCTCATGATCCTCTGTTAGGCCCTATCAAAGAAAATTGTGCATCAGCCATCATTTCTCCTGCATAACACTGTAGACAAATCTGCTACAGCACACCCTCTTCACTTCTCCCTGTGAGTGGCCACTCAGGGCCCAGGCCAATCTGCCAACCCCCTGACAAAGTATAAGGGACTCGTCACAAAGTACAAGGGGCTTTTCCTCGCTTGCATTCTGCCTCCATTAAGTCAGCCGTGCCCTTCTGGACAGCTGGTTGGTATTTTGCATTTTCCTATACTGTGTTATCAGCAGAATTCATAATACAGATGTAAATGAGGCCGTGGAGACTTCAGAAAGAAGGATAAGAAATTTTGAGAGTTGATTTCCACATTTATGTGCTATTTTGATCCTGCGTTCTGCAACTTTGTTGAACTCTGATTCTTTTTTTCCTTGATCTTTCTGTTCAGTGGTTTATAGAAAGAAGAAATAGACAGGACATTAAGTTCTAAATTGACCTGAACCGAATCACAGAATTCAGTGGTGATAATGTTGTCCTCTCCTGTGGGGTTCAGGTAAATTTGCTGGGAGAAGACAGTAGGAAATGTACCATTGACAACCATTCTGCTTTGCTCTCCAGGGAGGAGTGGAGGGAGGGTTTGCGGCTCCCAGGATTATAAAGCTGTGAGCTAAGAGTAAGCTAGAGGGTGATGTGTGACCAGCCTGTAACAAACAAGGAAAAGGAAAGTTAATAGGATGCATTTACTTCAATATTTTATCAAAGACATTGTTCATTGTGTCCTTGACGTGGCCACAGAAAGGTAAAAAGAGGCAGCAGCCCCCCTTCCCATTCATCTGGCCCTTTCCGCGTGGCGTTCCATTTTTGGAGGATCCTTCTTTCAACAATGGCACATTCTCTTGCTCTTTCTCTCTTTCTCCTCTCTGAACCCATCCTTCCCCCTCACCTCCTACCTTTAGAAACTTCATCCACCCCCACTCCAGCATCAGTTATTATCTCTGTGAAGAGATTTCCAAAATCCATGCTTTTATCCCAACGTCTGCTTGATATTGATTTGAAACAAATTCCTTGTCTTCTCCTCCAAGTGAGGACGCGTTCCCTGATAGATTTCCATCACTGACGAGGCTGCTTTCCCTTGGCGTCACCCAGGCAGCGTGTCCTCTGCTGCACTTACATTTTTTTCCAGTGGCCAAATCGACGTCCTGCCATCACAGTGTTCCCTGGCTTCATCCTTTCCTAATCTTTCATTCTGGCCCAGACGGCCCATCCATCTCCTTCCCTCCTGCCTCTTCTCATTCTAATCAGCCCTGCATACCGACTACCGACCAAAGGTTGAGGAACCTTTGGTCACTGCAGGCCTCTTGAGGTCTAGTTTGGAGCTGGCACACCCTCGCTTCTACCTCAGTGTCCATGCCAAAGCAGTCATGTTGTTGAGCCCAGAGTCAAAGCGTAGGGAGCAGATTCCACCGCACACCGTGAGAGGAGCTGCAGAGTCTCATGGCAAAGGGTGTGGCTACACGGAGAGGAAAAGAATTGGGGCCACTGATGCCATCTGCTTCTCTGTGTTTTTCATCATCATCAAAATGATAAGAATGGAGGCTTATATTTGTTGTCAAATATTTATTGAACTCTTCCTACATGTCAAGCTCTTCTAGCCTCTGGGGCGCTCTTTGAACTTCCATTTGAATAGAAGAAATATAAACAAAATAAAGAAAAAACAAAAACAAGTTATATTGGTGTTAGAAGTAAATGAGTGCTCTGAAGGGGGCTGGAGCATTCCGGGGAGGGGGGAGGGGGTGGAGGACAGTGAATTTTTTGTCAGGCTCTGTGCTCAGTATCTGGAATGGCTTGTTCTATTTGATTCTCACCACTATGTGGTAAGTATTAACACCATCATTCCTATTTAAGGTTGAAAAAACTGAGGCACAGTCCTAAAATTAGTGCAGAACTAGAATTTGACCCCAAGTTGTGTGACTTCAGAGCCCACATTTTAAAAAAAACCATTTTCTATGGTGCCACTAATTGCCAATTTGTGGTGGCCCATTTATACTTGAACACCTCCAGAAAAGAAGTTTCTTTCTTATTTTGTTCTTTTTTTCCCCTTGTTTTCTTATAACGACCAAAGTATTTCACTGGAGTCATTCAGAGCAAGTCAAATACCTTTTTCTCTTCTTCCACTGAACTCCCGTTTCCTCTTTGTGTTTTCTTGCAGTACCTATCCTCTCCAACATTATACTGATGCATTTAACACATGCCAGAGCATGTGCCAGTCCCTTTAGAAATGTTCACTCATTTAATCCTCATAGTCATTTGTAAACCTGATTTATCCCTTCAGCTCCTTGTATGCAGAGATGGTGCCACATTCATTTCTAACTTTTCTGTTGTGCCTAATTTTGCCAAATAGAAAATGTTGATTATAGTATTAACAGCAACAAATACCATTTACTGGATACTTATGATATGTAAAGCACTTTTTGGGATTGTATTATTCAGCATTGAAAACCCGTTTAGGACCCAAGAGTTGGTGATGTTTTTTGCATTTTATAGGGAAATACTTGAAGTTTGGGGTAAGGAATGTGATGGAGGTCACTCAAAGGCTTCCCCTCCCCTTCTCCCTGGGCTCTTCTTTCCTTTCTACCTACCCTGTTGTTTTCCCATTTCCTCTCCCTTTTCCCTTTTCTCATTGCTCAGCTTAGAAATTAAATCGCCTAAGTCAAAAGGCAGAGTCATGAATATATGCATTCAATACAATGTGCTTTTGTTCTTCTATTTAGAATTTTTTTTGTACTTATTACTATTATTTTAACTTCTGAAATCTGTGGATGGAGCTTGGCAAAGCCCTTTGGTTGTTGTATCTTTTTTGTTTGTTTGTTTCTTGTGGCAGATAGGATGACCTGGGCACCACTGAGGTATTCCACTGTACATAGTTAGGTGTCAAGTTTCTAGAGAAAGAATAGCTTGGGGACTGTTCAACAGAGATAATTCTGCATGGTGAATAGATAGCAAAACATTAATCTATCTTGGTGGTTCAGGATGTGTTACTGAATTGTATTGGGAGCTCCTAAAACACAGCCTTCTATGGAGGCTTCATTTTTGCCAGCAGTGCCCAGTGGTCTTATTTTATTGTATTGTATTAATTTTTTTACTCATGATGATTCTGACTTATACCCCAGTGATATAGGAGTAAAAAAGAAGTATGTGTCCTTGGGTGACATGATAGTAACAATAATTTCTGCATGCTTCAGAGTTTGTAAAATATTTTAACTTCTATTATATTTATAGATTTCTCAAAAATCCTGAATGTTAAGGAGGGCTGATATTTTATCTTTTAACAAATTAAGCAGCTGAGGTTTCAGACAAACTCATATTCCATTTATGGGAAGGCAAATTGGCAATATCTTTCTGAAGTCATATATATATATATGGGTATATATATATATTTAAGGGTATATATATATATATACCCTTAAAAATCTAGAATTCTTTTTGTAGGAATTTGTGAAATATCCTGAAGGATTAAGTGTTCTTTGTAATGGTGAAAATTGGAAACAATGTAAAGTAACTCCAAGAGAGAATTGGTTAAATAGTATTGATATATATATATGAAGTTAATTATTATACAGGGATTAAAATTCATGAGAAAGATTAAGGACAGGAAATTGTTTAAAAGATATTATAAATAAAAATGCAGGTTATAAAATAGTATATATTGTATGATCCTAATTTAAAAAAATGCAAAGAAAAAAGAAAACCAAAATATCTATAGTGGTGTAATCGTTGGGTGATGAGATAACCGGTATTACTTTATTCTTTATGATTTTAAGTATTTTCTTAATTTTCTCTAATAAGTTTTGATGATATGAAAAATCTCCAACAATGTTTTAAATAAATGGATTCAGAAAATGAACTGTATGGGAGAGAGGGTTGTCTGCAGTCTGAACTGTGATCTATGTTTGATGACAAAGCCCCAAAATGTGTATATCTATCACAGGCGTTATGCCACACTGAGGGATGTGTATGTGGGGGCTGTGGGAGGTGTGGGGGGGTGGCATATGGGTACTCCTGGAATCTCTGTGTAACATTTATGTAATCAATGTATCCTAAAAATGTATATATAGATATATAAAAAATAAAAAATTTTAAAAAATGGATTCAGAGAGAATAAATGATTTATGTAGGATAACATGACTGATATCTTGAACCTTTTATTCCAAATCAAGCGCTCTTTCCAGTTTTCCAGATGGAACTTTCAATGTTTAGTGCTATTATTTTTAAGTCTTTTCGTTAACATAGTACCCAACTCTTTTGTCTTTAGAGAAGTGCAATAAAGGACTGCTGCAAATTAGGAGAAGACTAAACCTGATGGAGGGACCATATGGGAAGAGAGAGGAGAGAATTCTTCCGTCTCTCCTTTACCTCTTTTTCTTTCCTGCCTTCATTATTTTCTGCTTTCCTCAATACGAAGTTAACTCTGTTGCTCTATAATGCCTTAGAGGAAGGAATCAGTGGCTGATATAAAGACCTAAAATATCTGTTTATTAAATTTGCAAATGATACAAAGTTGGAAGCGATAGAGAGAAGCTAGCACTGCACAATTAGAATCCAAAATGATTTAGATTGGGGGTATGAGCCAAATAGAAGTTTGAAATCCCAGAGGGGTGAAACTAGAATCCTGTGCTTGAGGTAAGAAAGACAGAGATGGAAGTGGTACAGGATGCAGTGGCCCAGGCCAAGGGGGCTGTGGCTCAGCCTATGGATTTGAAAAGAAAAGAGTTTACTTTTTGGATGTAAAATAGGAGTCAGTGATGTGAGACGCCCCTGGAAAAAGCTCACGTGGTCTCATGCTGTGGCGCTGAGGTGTAGGTGGGTATGGCTGCCCTCCTTTGGGTGAATCCTGCAGGGGACGTGAAGCCCTTTGACCTGGGCATGAGCAGTTGGATTCTTCGTGCGACACTGGGCAAGGGAAACCAGAAGGACGGGACCCAGCGGGGGTAATGGTGGAACTGGTGGCAGCTCTGACCTGAACTGAGTGTGATTGTAGTGGTGCTATGTGGCAGTGGGAATGTTCTGGAAAGATTGTGTCTTGGTTCTCACCCATTTTCCCAAGCCAGTTTTCTCACCTCCTTTTGATCCTATCAGCAACCTGATCTTCCAATAAATCAGGGCTCAGCTACCTTTTCCTGTAAATACTTTAGGCTTTGCAGGCCAGATAGTTTCTCTCAAAATTATTCAGCCCTGTGTTTTGTAGAATAAAGGCATCCACAGACAATATGTTAACAAATAGGCATGGCTTTGTTCCCACAAACCTTTATTTACAAAAACATGTGGTGGGCTGGATTTGACCTGTGGGCCATGGTTTGCCTACCCCTCAATAAACCAATCCCTTTTTTGCTCAAAACTGATTAGAATTAGTTTCTCTTGCTTACATGTAGGCATCTTGATGGAAACAAGCTCTATGTTAGGATAAAGAATTAGAGCAAGGGAGAGGGTTGCTCATTTTACTCCATGATGTCTTTATAGTGCCTGAAATTTTATGTTCCATTCTGATTTACTCACCATATCTGAGAGTTCTAGATGGAATGGGCAGTCGTCAGAGCAAGGAAATTAGATTGGTAGAGTGGTTTGAAGCCATGCCATATGAAAGGACTGGAAATATTTGAGTTGACGAAGAGTGAAACTTAAATATTGGAAGGGCTGTCTTATGGAAGAGGGCAAAAGGAGGGATGGAGCACCCACTTGCTGAGAGGATAATTTGTATTCAGCTCTGTGCTATGATTTAGGTTTGTTATTTCATTTAAGAGGGAGTAGCTTTAATTTGTGTAATTCCAAGTATTGCAAGGATCAGTGAAGGAAGTTTCCAGTAGATAAGTTTTTATTCAATTCAACAAAACCTTAAAAAAAATTCAAAGCTGCCGAAATATGACTGGGCTTCCTTGATTCAGAGTGATTTCTCTGTCTGGGGTAGTGTACAATCAAAGGCTAAATGGCCCCCCCAGCACTGTTGTTCAAAAGGCAATTTCGTCTTTGGGAGGTGTGGGATGACAAAATTCTCTTTAAGTGCCCTTTCAACAATAACATCCTCCCCATAGGCATCAATTTGGTTGTCTTTTTTTCAAAGCTCACAAACTGTGCCTCTTTATCACAAAATAAAAGTAAAAGAAAAGCTGCTGTTTTAGCACAGGTTCCTTCCTTTGTTATGTTCTTGGAGGTGAGAAACCAACAGTTGTCAGCAAATCTGCTCTTCTCCAGGATTCCTTCCTCTCATACCAGGGATGTGGGAGGATTTGAAAGAACAAAACCTCACCCTTGGATTGTCTGGGGATAGGAACAGGGATTCCTAGCAGAAGGCAAGCTGTTCTCACACTTAAAATTGAGCCATTAATCATCTGCTGGGTGGAGGAATCCAAGTGATGGTGGCCTTCTGAGCTGTGCAAGTTGTCTACTGATATTAGGAAAGGTAAATGGTTCTAAAATCTGTACAAGACATTAAGCAATGCCATAACATAGGACAGGAAAGGATTTTGAGAATGACTTAAATTAGACCAGAAGAGATTTCGGTTGATTATCAAGGAAACAATGCCTATCATGGAGGAAATAAGCGATTATTTCCCCTGTGTGATCTCAGGAAGTGGATCGTTCTTTGTTTACATGTACACGCACAAAGATGTACAGTTAAAGGTAAAAATCACCAAGGTAGCGAAACTCAAGGTTAAACAGAGTTAATAAAATTCTTATTAGAGGAGGAGCTCCCAGACTCTTTAATAACTAATATCCATTTGAACTTCTAAGAGAAGGAGAACAAAGAAGTAGAATGTTCCAAATGCACTTGCCACAGAGGCTCTCACATCACCCGCTTCTGCCAAACACACTCTGGGAAAACTTCTACCTGACTGGCTATGCTGGGGAATGGACTAGATCAGTGGTTCTCAAACTGGGGTCCCAGCAGCAGCACCACCACCTGGGAACTTGTTAGAAATGAAAATTCTTGGGCCGGCCTCAAGACCTACTAAATCAGAAACTCAGGAGGGGCGGGAAGCCCAGCAATCATATTTTAGCAGGCCCTCAAGTTTGAGAACTAATAGGCTAGATGATTTTTAAAGGCCATCATCATCTTTTGTCTACTGTAACTTTATTGTCTAGTTTGCTATATTTAAGTGAGATGCTATGTGATAAAAGGTTTCATGGTCAAATGAATTTGACAAACATTGTGTATAGTGTCCTTTTAAAGAGTTCATGGTACGTTAAATAGCGAAGGCTCTGAGAAGTCTTGCAGAGAAGAAACCTGTTAAATTTCAGCTCATATTCTTCAAACGTATTTGACCCCAAACCCTTTTATGGACAACATCTTATTAACATACCACAGCACAAGTGCTGTACAGAACTTTATTGCCAATGGGATGGTGCTGTTTATCATCATGCAATTTTAAATAGTTTTTTGTTCTTGTTTGATTATTTAATTTGCATCTACAGTGGATAATAGGAAACACAAAGCACACTGATAAAAAGAGGAGAAGAGAAACGAAAATTATTTTTCAAATTCACCTCGGATTATCTTCATAAAATCTATCAGTTTCATTCTTCTGATAAAATTTCTTATGTATCATTTCCAGTTGTCTCTGGTATTTCAAATATTAGTGTTAAAAAGGGAGACTGTAGTAACAATGATATCTAGTCTGGCTTTTCATTGTTGGCAATAAAGGCTACTTATACTCACAATGTGTTACTTGTTGAGAAGAACTTGCAAATAGAGGACAGAAACATTCTTTCTAATCCCATTTAAAAGCAAAACCAGAAAAATCATCAAACCATTTGATGTTTTTTGAGCTCAAAATCAATATCAAGCCATGGAAGCGGTTTTCATCTTTTAAATACTAATTAAATTACAATTTGCATTTTAATATACATCTGGTCTTAAGATTGAACCTAATATATTTGTAAAAATTAGTTGCTATATGATTTTCCCTACATAATTAATTTAAAGTAATTTGAATAAGGCATGTCATTTGTTATTTGGGATAAAGAATTTGTATTTAAAAATGAACACTAAAGAGTTTGTTAAATTTACTTTATAGTATAATTTTTAGTAATGTGCTGACCCCAATTTTTTCTATGTGCTGTACCCCTGCTTTTCAATGTGGCATGTGTAGCTCAGCATCAGTGGGATAACCAGGAGGCTTATTGGAGATGGAGAATCTCAGACCCAACCTCAGGCCTACTGAATCAAAATCCACCTTTCAACAGGATCCCCAACCGATTCATGTGCACATTAACATTTGAAAAATACTATATCATGTCATGTAATGATGACCAAAAATAATTTAAAACTTCCTAACTGGGTCCCTGAGATTATATATGACTGTTTATGAGTCAAGAATGGTTGACAAACTATGACTTTGTATCCCCCTCATTTTCATCTTAGACTACAACTAAGTCAACCCAGTATTGCTAAAAAAAAAATCTTGCTTATTCTTTTTGCTATGTATCTGTATTAGAGTTCTCCAGAGAAGCAGAGTTGACAGAATACACACACACACACACAGATTTATTATTGGAATTGTCACATGTGACCACAGGATTGGCAAGTCTTAATTCCACAGGGTAGGCCACAAGTTGGGAACTCACTGCTGACGTTGAATTCCCCAGGAGGAGCTGCAAATGGGGAACTCTGATGCAGGTTTTGATGAATTCCCCAGGAGAAACTGGCTTGCTGAAGTAAAGATAGAAATTCTTCTTTCTGACTACTGAAATCCTCAGTTCTCCTTTTAAGGCCTCTAACGGATTGAATGAGGAGATTCCTCTGTGCTGAAGGCAATCTCTTTTGTTGATTGCAGATGTAATCAGCCATAGATGTCATCAACTGACTAATGATTTACATCCTTGAAATACCCTCACTATAACAATCAGGTCAGTACTTGCTTGACCAAAGGACTCGACACCATATCCTAGCCAAGTTGATGCATGAAATTAACTATCACAGTATGTCAAGTACATATTTATAGAAAGCTAGGCTACTTAAAAATGTGTACAGTATCTCAGCAATCCTGTTTTTTTTTTTTTTTTAATCCTTTTCTTCATTTTATTTCCATTTTCAATATTGTTCTTTGGGGTCATCCTATATTTTTATCTAACTTGTAAATGTTACCAATTTAAGTTCACTAGGATTGGCTTTCCCTTTTCTTTCTCTTAACACAGAGTGATTATTTACACTTGCAGTATTTAATATTCAAAGCTCTTCATTAGACATTTTTCGAAGCTTTTCTTTTACTTTGTCACTATGGAAACAAGATCAGAAATACTTTCTTAATCCAGGAGAATAATTCAGCAAATATCTTTCTTTTGAAGATTTTATTCCATTTCAAGAAATCAGCTGAGGACAACAAAGATCCAATTAAAATGCCATTCAGAATAAAGCTGGTTGTGGTCTGGGCTATCACAAGCCTTGAAACTAGTGAGGCAGGAATACATAGGGCTTTGGCATAGTCTCAAAAAGTAACCCCTATCCTTCAAAAACAAAACACAAAATTCTAGTAGAGAGCCTGCATTAGGAACAACTTCTTATTCTTAAGAAAGTTTAAATTAAAGTGTGCAATTTAGAATGGAAATCAAAGCAGTTATTCAAACTAAGGTGTTATTTTTTTTCTTTTCCTTAAAAAAAATTAAAGAAATTGTTGGTTGTCCAGGACCCAGCTTGTTGACTATGACTCAAGCAGTGGAGTGAGATGGGTTTTTTCGTGTGAGAAGCTAACTGTATAAGGGTTGGGATTGCAAGCGGGATATCTCCCTCAGAATAGCAGCCCAGCTCAAACAAGAACCAGCATTATAGAAGCAAAAGTAAATGTGAGACAGGCCTTGGTCTTGAAGCCCCTACTGAACATATAGGTGGAAATCCCCTCTAGTGATAGAGCCAGCTAGGCAACAGCATGGGGTTAAAGGAAAATCTGAGGAGGGTCAATTATCATAAATTTCATTGCCCCCAAGAATCCCTCTTTCCAGTGTTGGTTTCTTTTCCATATTAGCATACATATCCAAGTGCCAGTGTATGTATTACATCCTAGGCTAGAAATAACATGCATAGAATAAGCAGCCAAGCCTCAGGGCCACCTTATTTCACAGCCAGGAGTGGGGGAGCCAGTACATTCACAGAGTAGACAATAGCAATTGTGTGCCCTGAAGACATACAATGGGTGGTGACCCTGTAAAGCCTACTGTCCAGAATATCTGATATGTAGTTACTAACATAGTCAACTCTCCATTATTCATGGACAGTTGTCTAGCAGCAGCATAGAAAATACAAAAGAAGATAATCTAAAAATCATACACCACTGCTTTTTTTGTGTTTTTTTTTGTGGTACCGTGAGTTGAACCTGGGACCTTGTACATATGAAGCAGGTGTTCAACCACTGAGCTATACTTACTCCCAGAATGTTTTTGGAATATGTCTTTAAACTATGTACTCCATTCTTCCACTTGAATTTCTTATTTCTCTCAGTGGTATTGCCGTTTTTCCATCATTTAGACTAAGCATTCCAGAATCATCTTGGTGATACTCTCTCCATTTGCCTCCCACTTTCCCCCCAGAGTTATTCCATTTTGTTGCCCCAAATTCTCAATTCTTCATTCATGAGTTCTTTTGTACTAATTCCTTCTTTTACATTCCCTGGGTCACCATTTTAGTCCAGACCATTTCCCGTCTAACACCTATTCCTCACAGCAGGAAGACAGTGTATCAGGTGCTCCATCAATACTGGTTGAATGATGGATCACATATGGACCAAGTGGGCCGTGACTCTACATTATTGTTTTGTTGTGGGATCTGCCCAGGTAATTTCAAGCCATAGATTGCTGACTGTCTTTTAGCATAAGAAAGTAATTGGAATTCACACTGTGATTGGGATTCTTGAGTTATGCTCTTGTTAAGGGCTTCTGAGCCTTGACAGTGTTGGGATTGTAACCTGAGTTAGGGTTTCAGCTGCTTGGGCCATTCTGTCCACATCTGATAAGAAGGATTTATAGATAGGCCACCTCTGCTTTGAAAGTCCAAAACCTAAGGACGTGGATTTGGAGGGACAGCACCATGCTAGCCTGCCCTGTCCCAAGGGCCTCGGTGCTTCACGTTGCCTTGCGTCATTTCTCACGGGCTAGATAGATATGTAAGAAAGAAAAAGGAATGGCTCAAACAAATCATCCCTTCAATTAAACATTTCCCTTTCACTAGCTCGTTTCTGCCTGGTAAGCCAACAGTCACAAACAAGCCCAGCAAACAAATGATGAGTTAGCCAGGGCAAGCTTTGTCTTCACTGGCCCAGCCTTGTTGAATTCTTCTTCCTAGAACCTGCATAATCTTTCTGCTTTCTCTTTCAAAGTTAGCTTCAAGAATAGATTTTATAACCTGCTCAAAATAAGATATAAAGACAATAACCTGCTAGCATTCCAAATGAGTCTCTTTCAGAACTCCTAGGGGTTTTAGTGTTTTAGAGAGGACCCCAGCCTTATACTGGTCTGGTGGCAGCAGGGAGCAGAAGAGGGAAGATGGTTATTGTTATTTTTTGCCAGGCAACATTCCCCAAATCATATCACGTGGCAAGCACATAATTCATGGATGCATCAAGCAGGCGGCGGGGAGAGTGGCTACCTTGCTTGACCTGTG
>PVKH010010611.1:0-18165 GCA_004027955.1 Chaetophractus vellerosus | reverse complement strand
ATCAGCTCACCACGCCTGCCTGTCATGTCTGCTCGCCTTATCCAGGAGGCCCCGGGAACCTAACCTGGGACCTCCCATGTGGTAGGTGGGAGCTCTATTGCTTGAGCTACATCTGCTTCCCCTGATTAACTTTTAAAGAATTCTGTGCAATAGACAATAGAGCATCTAAATTGACAATTTCTGCTGAATTGGATAAAGAACACACATGTATGTATTCAAGTGGATTATTAATAAAACCTCACGGATCAGGGAAGCGGATGTGGCTCAAGCCCTTGGGCACCTGCCTACCACTTGGGAGGTCCTGGGTTCAGTTCTTTGTGCCTCCTAAAGAAGACAGGCAAGACAGCGAGCTGACACAAGGGGCTGGCTCAGCGAGCTGATAGAACAAGATGACAACGCAACAAGATGCCGACGCAACAAGGAAACACAATGAGAGACACAACAAGCAGGGAACAGAGGTGGCTCAAATGATTGGGTGCCTCCTTCCCACATGGGAGGTCCCGGGTTCGGTTCCCGATGCCTCCTGAAAAAATGAAGCCGATCAGACAGCGAACACAAAAACAATGAGGTGGTAGGGAGAGAAATGAATAAATATAATGAATCTTTAAAAAAAAAAAAAACCTCATGGATCAAATGGAATGGATATTAAATTCATTCACATAAAATATTTTTAAACATCTTAGGTTCTTCAAATGCAAATGATTTAAACTCCACTAAAAATTTTCTTAAAAGTCAAGTCTATTTAAGACTGAGAAATTAGAAAAAACAAGATTTAATCTTATGTTCATATATTTTTCTAAACAATGGATTGATCAAAAATCATCAATCAGAAAAATGGTACATTTTTTTCACTGTTCCACCTATAGTTTCAACGATTTGATGCATCCTTATCCCTTTTTTTCTATAAGTTTAAAGTGCAAGGCTGTTGGTCATTCAGAATATATTTGTAGATATCTATTCTACAGTACTATTTTGTTAAATAAATCTGTTCTTTTAGGTTAATGTTTTCTTCTAACTGGTATTACATGTAGGAAGCAAAAATCCCCTGGGTATGAAAATGCCAGTGATGTAAAGAAACAAGAAGTAACTGAGCACCCTCACTTCCATTTTAAGATTGACCTTTTCAGTTCGAGATGGCATGGAACAACTTTAGCTGCAGATGGCCTTCTCAGTGACGAATGCCCAGGGAGGCTCTGGTTTAAGGGGTGGCAGGAGCAGTGAAAGCCATTCCAGGGTGTCTTGTTCTTGTTCAGGACTGCAATTGGTCTGTCTTTGCCTGGGCTCTGAGAGTGGAGTCTGGCAGACTCCTGGTGTTTGTAACTGAAATCTGCTTGCATGCATCACCCTTTGGAGCTATCTCCACCCTAACAGCGAAATGAGGCAAAAATAATTGAAGGTATTTGGCTTGGTTATGTGGGCAGTAGTGCCCTCATCACAACCACTTGGGAGATCTGCTTTGTGTGTGGGTGTGGGTCGGTGTGTAGCCTTTCATTTTTTTTTCACATGGGGCGCCAACACCACAGAATTAGCCATGCTTTCTTGTTGACAGTGATCATCTAGGGAAAATCTCTGTTTTAGTTACTCAAGTGACACCATTGCAGCTTCAGGCTTGGGGACCCTCGACTGCTTTCTGGACATCCTCCCTGAGCCGAGTGGTGGAAACAAAAGATGAGTGATTTTGATGACTGGATTTCGGGGAAATATAGAAAAATGGAAGAAGGTCCTCTCCCATTGTTGACCTTTGCTACAGTTCCCTACCACGACCAGAAACCAGGAACTAGTGGATTACGGAAGAAAACCTATTATTTTGAGGCAAAATCATGCTATCTGGAGAATTTCATCCAGAGCCTGTTCTCTTCCATAGACTTAAAAGATCGCCAGGGATCATCACTCGTGGTTGGTGGAGATGGGCGGTATTTTAATAAATCCGCAATAGAAACAATAGTGCAGATGGCCGCTGCCAATGGGGTTGGTATATGATAAGTATTGTTACTTGTCTGGCTCTCCAAATAATCTCTTAATTTTGCAGAAATATACCAAAGTACGAAGATCTGTATGTGCTGTATTTATGTACATCTCAATTCTACTAATGTCCAGTTAAGTTTCATTGCAGCTTAAAAAAATTTGTACATTGTGACTATATCCTAAAATTACATTGGTTACGTTAGCAGATATAGGAATGTAAGTTCAATTTCTTCCGTGTTGTGCTCTGTCCCTGTTGCTTGAAAAAGTACCTGTTGCTTTGTAGACATTTAAAACACAACCCCAGGCTTAAGCTGTCTTATCTACATTCTAACTAGCTTCAAGGGACTCCATATCTTATGTAAGAGGGCTCTAATGAGTGGTGGAGAGAGGAGGATTTTGTTTTCTTTCAATGGCTTCCTTGTTGAAGTTCACTCACTTGTCAAACAGGAAAACAAAACTGAGGGCATGCTGTTGTTTATGGATACTGGTAGTCAGGCAGAAATGCTAGGAAGGGATTGGAAAATGTTAGGTGTGAGCCTTCCAAGAGGACCTGTTACGGGGCAACCTCCTTATAATGACCTTGGACACAAAGAAGTCCTGTGTGTGGTGAATTTGTGCAGCAGGGTAGAGATAATAACTCCTGTAAGACTATAATGTAAGGAGGCTCTGCTAAAGCTCTGCAGCATGAAAAAACAGGTTGGCTGGATTAACCAAATCAGAAGGAATATTGCACCAGAAAGCAGTGATCTTGATAATCCAACAATTTGCATTCCCCGGTGATTTTCAGGAAGGCAGGCACCAAGGCATTGCTGGTTTTCCTCTGTAAATTCCTCTGTGGGACCAAAAATATGTTTTAGTGTTTTAGATAATGCTTAGCCATAATTTGGTGCACGTAGTCCTTCGATACCTATAAATTGAAAAAAAAAAAAAAAAAAAGGATATCCCTTCTGGAGGAAATTCTGGTTCTGAGAATATAAAGTTTAACAATACAGCTAAATGTGTTGGGCATTCATTTTCAATCTATTTTAATAATGTTACAAGCAGGTGTGATTGCAAAAGCCAAATTAGAAACAAAAAACAAAAATGCTGTACCAAACCAAGTTTATGTTTGTAGATCCTATTGTTTATAAGGGGAGCTTTCTTTTGATACTCAGTTTCAGAATCTGAATGCCTCTCATGTAAAAATTGCTGATAAAGCACTCAAATGTGGAATTATTATGAAGCATACACATTTTAAAGGTAAAATGTGACATGCCATAAATTTCATCTTTGAGGAGGGCTGTAAAGGGAATGGAATTAAGATGCTTTTAATCTTTTGAAAAGGAAGAATGGAACATTATTTCTCCGCATATATCTAGACTGGTGAATGGATCTGGTACACTGTCCCCTTTACTGTGATATATTTGGCTTCATTTCATTTTCATGTGAAACTGAAGGATGTGGAAGAGATGGTGTGAATGTGTAATTCGGGTAAATCCTATAGACTTTCTCAGATTTACAATCTGAAGGTTTGCTAAATAATACATTTAAGTGATAATAATTGACTAAATATGGTAACTGCCTATTTGTCAGAGTTGTGGCAGCCCAAGCAATATTTTCAAATCTTTTCAAGGGCATCGCTTATTGCATTTAAAGCTCTCATGCTACCCAACTGATTTACTTAAAATATTTAGTAGAGCGATAAAGTACTTTAATCTGATAAAACCTAACAAATCCCATGTGGTTTGAGTTCTTTTTCTAACATATCCTAAATTCTGACTTTTTTTTTTAACATCGCTAGTGGGTTGTTTGCCTATCACAACTTGACATCAGGACATGAGGGAGGAAATGTAAAGGAAGGATAATTATTGCCATAGCTTTTGGTAGAAGTCAGTGTTCTTTCCTCACTTTGGCCAGTACCCATTCCACCCAGGAGCAGATTCTTTGAGGACTTTTCAGCCTAGTGAGCTAAGTAGAGATCATTTTTTTCTCTCTCTCTCTCTTTAGTACATCTTTATTTGATACATTTATGGAATATAGAATATAATCTGCCTTCATTAGGAGTTTCTTTTTTGTTCTCATTTGTGTAGCTCTGCCTATATTTACAGGGGAAAAAATAAGACATTGGTGGGGCCCCATTTAGAATATTGAGATCGCATTCAGCCCCTGGAGCTGTTAGACCTAAGTTTAGAAATGAGAGTAGAACCTAGGGGTATGACCGGCAGGACGCAGAAAATAGAACTTGGTTTTCATGGAACATCAAAAACCATCAGACCCTACTTCCAATTAAAAGGGAAATTTAAAGGTTTGTTCCTGGTCTTGTTTGAGTTTAAAATATTGGAGCCACGGAGAGTTTCTGCATAGAGAAGGGACATGAACTGTGGTTAGAAAGGTGTGAACCGGTTGAGTCTGAGTAGGTGGGACGGATTTACCCAGGTTGGAACAAGGGAGGTACAAGTGGAAGAGTAGGGGAGGTTGAGTCAACAGCTGTCACAATGGCTCAGGCATCTTTAAGGGAATCAGGGTAATATAGTAATATCTCCCCAATATCAGGTTGAAAGTTAATATTCTTGAGGGTGATTCAAAGGAAATAGTATGCTCTGGAGGGGAAGAACTTTGGCCAAATTTACCTCTTCTTGGGCTCAAGAGAGAGAAGCTACCACGGATTTCCCTTCTTCTATTACTTGACTTTCCTTCCTTCTCTTATTCCCTGTTATAAACTCCTCAGTCTGGGACCATTACTGACTTGAGATCTCACCAGAAGGAATGGTAGATTTAAGGAGTGACTTGGGGGAAGCAGGTCTTAATATTTATTAGCCTCCCCTTCCACACTACATATATAGAAAATCTAAATAAAAGCCAGTGTGCTTGATATGCAAATACGATTTTCAGATAATTCTACCGGCTATTCTGGCTGATTAAATGGCCTCCCCCAAGCCTCTCCTTTAGAAATTCTGGAATTGCCCAACTATAGGCTTTTATTTTGATTGGAACCGTACCTGGAAACTACTGGCAGGGTGAGATGTCACCATTCCAACTACATTGAGTCAGGAGGTTTCAGTGCTTTCCCCTACTATGACCACTAACTTTCCGTGTGACCTCATCATGTCGTCTATCCCAATGCCTTGCATAGCACTCTTCCACAAACGCTTGTTATTATTGCTATGGGATGAATGAAGAATGAATCAATGGGAAGGATCATGACAACTCTGGACATCAGCTTCCTCATCCATACAATGGAACTTGGAAGATGGAAATGCAAGAATGGATCAAAAGTGCTATGGGGGTGTAGAAAGCATTCTACAGCTCAGTAATAATCATTAGTATAGATTTCCTGTAGTCTGTACAAGAAGCTAACCACAGCACCTGTCCTGGCCATTATCATTTCATGGGGGAAGCAGGACAGAAAAAAATACATTAGTGCAGCTACAACAAAAATTGTTCGGAATTAGATATATAAGAGCAAGGAGGTGACTGAAGTGAACCAACTGCTTCCTGGCAGGTGGTTGGTAGTGAGAGTTTAAATTATAAGGCAGTCATGTTTTCAGTGACCTATAGGATGATGTCAAAGGTAATAGTCCCAGAAAAACTTTCCCAGAGAATCCAGGTATCTTACTGGCCTTTTCAGCATTAAAAACCCATCTTCCACCATCAACTCACTTCTTCAACCATATTTATCTTGGGTGGGGGAAAAAATAACAAATAGAAAATTTGAAAACATTCCTGCCCCTTTCTTCTCTCAGAAGTAGAAGTGGGGGAGGGCACAACCTCACTCATAAAGCCTTTTATAGCAGTCACATCTTCGAGTATATCAGAGGAACTGACAGAAATTCTTCCTTCTTTTCCAACATGAGTTATGTCCAAACAGATATAAATTACTGTCATTTTCAGCAAAGGAAGAGGTAAGAGCTGTGCTGATACCATTTGAGAGATATGGGAAGGTGAGTTAAGAATGCAACATAAGTACCACCTGTGGCACTTTCATGTATGTGGTTCTAGCTGGTTCCCTCAGTGATAAATCCCAGCATTCCCTGACTTGGGCCCAGGAGGTAATCCAGGTACACCTAACATGGGCAGGTACGTTCTGCTTTGAAGAAACCCACTGTATAAAAATCCAAGGTTAGAAGGACAAATTTATGACATATATTTAATAGTATCCTTCATATAAATTTCACTTTTTCTGCTTTGAAAGAATTTTATTTTACAAAATCCTTCCATTTAGGTGGAATCCCTTTAACTAGCTAACCTATATCTTCCCTCCCAAAGTAGGTTGAAAGTATAATTGTTGGATAAAAATGTGGATTTGCACACAATTTTTCATTGTATCATAATTATGAACCTGGTCTGGAAAAGCTCTGGTTTGAATATCATATGTTTTCTTTCCTGGGCCTTATACCACTACCAGAACACATGGTTCTAAAACTTCAAAAAACTATCTGAAGGAATGGCTTTGTCAAATCATCAATTTGATTCTACTTCAGTAATATAGTGGAGACTATCCAAGCTATAGATGATCATAAAAGAAGATCCTTTCTGGCTCAATAGAGTTTTTCTTTGTCCATCTGCCTGCTGTGCTGGTGGCTCTGTGTGTTTATTGATGTGGAAGTGTGTTCTGGATTCCTTCTCCTAGATTGGTCGCCTGGTTATTGGGCAGAATGGAATCCTCTCCACTCCTGCTGTTTCCTGCATCATTAGAAAGATCAAAGCCATTGGTGGGATCATTCTGACAGCCAGCCACAACCCAGGGGGGCCCAATGGAGATTTTGGAATCAAATTCAATATTTCTAATGGAGGTGAGTCTGCTTGCCATGTGTATCTCTATTACAGGTGTTGTGCCACACTGATGAAGGATGTATATGTGGGAGGTTGTGGGAGGTTGTGGGAGGTGTGGGAGGGTGGCATATGGGTACTCCTAAAATTTCTGTGTAACATTTATGTAATCAATGTATCCTAAAGAAAAAAAAAGGATTAAAAATTGAAAAAAAAATAATAGGGTGTAAATGTAAGATGTGTACTATAGTTATTAGTAATGTTTTTGACAATGCTCTTTCATCATCTGTAACAAATGTTCCACAACAACGCAAGGTGTTGGTGGTGGGGTGATGTATGGGAGACCTGTATGTTATGCATGTTTGTTTTAAAGGTTCAAAGCTTTTACTATATACTTACTATTTATGTACGTTCATGTATGCATGATATACTCCAATAAATTTTTTTAAATGAAAAATAAATAAATAAATAAAGGCAGTTAGTTTTACATTCAGTAGGATACACTGATACCTGAGGCCTTGGGAGGCCAGGGTTCTCGTTCTGACCCTTTGCAAGGGGGTTTTTCATTTCCTTTGGGTGAAGGTGAGATGCTTCTCCTTCTGTTGTACGTGCATGTGAGGTGCCATTCGCATATGTTCATTAAACATGGTGTTTTCTTTTTTAAAAAATCCTCATCCTTTACTACTTGAATGATGGAATGGCAGATGGGCCAGTGAAAAGGAATGGATAAGTTTTGTATTCTTTGATTTTCTTGTCAGCAGCAGAAAATGACCTACCATTTGCTGTTCATTCCCAGGTCCTGCTCCAGAAGGGATAACTGATAAAATTTTCCAAATCAGCAAGACAATTGGAGAATATGCAATTTGCCCTGACCTGAAAGTAGACCTTGGAGTTCTGGGAAAACAGCAGTTTGACCTGGAAAACAAGTTCAAACCCTTCACAGGCATGTTTACTTTCTTTCTCCCTCTTGCCCACTGCTATTTCTAACTTGCCTTTCAAGGTACTAATAAAGTGGGTCTGCAGCTTTGGAAAGATTGTGGTCACTAAGCTTTGCATACATTAATTAGCAGGTCTGGAATTGGGGCTGGGAGGCTAGAGACCGGGCTCTCTGGATCCTGCCAGTCCAGTGATCAGCTGTATGATGTTGGGTAAATCTTTCCAACTCTCTGGGCCTCAGTTTCCATACCTGTGAAGCAAACGACCTTGTTTAGAAGGCCTTTAAGGTTACATTTATAGCTAGCATTTATTGAACTCTCATTCTGTGCCAAGCTCTTTACATCCATTATCCCATTTTATTCTCAGAATAGCCCTGTGCGGGCAACGCTGTGAGTATTTCACATTTTACAGATAAGGAAACAAAGGCTCAGAGAGGTTAAGTAATAGGATCAAGGTCACACAGTCAGTAAGTGATAAAGTCTGGATTCAAACTAAGGTATGAATGATTCTGAAGCCTGAGCTTTGGTTTTTTTTCTTTTTTCTGCCCTAATATTTAGTAAGATTAGACTAGATCGTTTTTTTCTGACCCAAGTGAAATGCGACATAGGTAGTGTGGTTAACTTTTTGTTGTTATTGAATTCAAGTTATTACAATAATTGAAGAAATAAATGTTTATACAATTATTCATATTAATAAAATCAAGATGAGATGTTTGGCCATCTCATCTTCTTGTGATTTACATTTTGCCCTAACGTGCATTCTTTCCTCTGGACTGCAACTCTATGGAATGCATGTTTTGATGTTTTGTTTGAACATACCCATTGAGAGCTGACAGTTGCATCATGACAAAGAATATAGTGGCACTTTGGTACATCTCAAAGACGTTCTTGAGGTTCAAAAAACATCAGTAGGGGTTTTCTTAAATTTTTCATGTTTTACAAATATTCAGACCCCTGAAAATCCAACAATAACAACAACAATAATAATTTCCTATATTTGTTTTATTCCTTTAGCAGTGCATGTGAAGACTGATTCATTAAATTTATTATTCCAGCTTTTTGCCATTAAGTCTTGATGGCAATAGAGCTGGGAAAAGGAAAGGGAAGGAAAATAGGCATTATGTTTTCTGTTATCTATGACCCCAAAACACACTTCTTGTGGAGGTGGATAGGAAAGTAATATTGCAGCATAGCAGCGATTATAGTTGGACAAACCTGAGTCAAAAATAGCTCCCCCCCCCCCAGCTGTGTGGGTAAGCTACATAACTTCTCAGATCTTGAGTTTTCTCATCCATAAAAGAGGACTAATAGCATTTACCTCTCAGGACAACTGTTAGTATCAAAGAAGATATCATGTAACTGCGCTGGCATGTTGGAGCTGCTCAGTAATTGTCCTTATAAAATGGCTGTTGCAGGTTTACAGCAACATAATCATTGCACAGTATAATGTTTCACATGTGTTCATTCCTTCTGCCTTTCAACATCACTTTTTCTCACAGTGGAAATTGTGGATTCAGTGGAAGCTTATGCAACTATGCTGAGAAACATCTTTGATTTCAATGCACTGAAAGAACTGCTTTCTGGCCCAAACCGACTAAAGATCCGCATAGACGCCATGCATGGAGGTATGGGGCCATTTCTCAATTCCCTTCTCTCAAAGACATGAAACTACCCTCTTAATGTGTCTGCCATGATGCTTTAAGAAAGTCTTTTCTCAAGTCTCTCTTCTTAACAGTTTTTTAAACAGAGTTATCTTTGCAATCATTTCAGAGTTTTATTTACACAAGTAAAAATCTAATTGTTTGTAGCAAAAATATTTGAGTCATGGTAAGCTATTCTGGAGGTCAGTGTTTCCACATTAAGCATCAGGAACTAAGTTTTGAGTAACATGCAACTATTGTGGACTCTCCTTTCCCCTCAAAAGATTCCTTCCATTCTTCCTGAACACCCCATCTATTTCCGAGGGGGTGGTCAATGTGGTAAACACTCTACCGAGCCCCACACCTCCACTCCCCTGCCCCCACATGCTTCTTTTCTTAGAAGGCAGCTAGAGCAAGCTGATGAACAACAGGATATGTCTCTCCCCCTCTTCTTCCTCTGTGGGTTGTGTGGCCAGGTCAGTATGGCAGTGGTCACTAAACCAGAACCATTGGGTTGTCACACATAGGAATTCCTGAGCACTTAGATTGGTGTTTTGTTTTTGTTTTTAAATAATTTTAGAATCTTTAAGAGGCAAGGATTCTCCCTGGTGTTGGACTCTAACCTCCTGGCTGGCTGGGGAATACTTTCTGCCTGTGGTTGGACCCATTTGGTGATGCTATTTGGGGCTTCCTGTTATACTACAAAACCACTGTTAGAAAACCTTCCTCTAGTGGGCTGCAATCTTTCATCCTTGGAACTACTCTTGGGTCCTTGTTTTCCTTCTGGACTCACATAGAATGGGTCTTCTTCCTTATTCACACAAAAACCATCCTGTCATTTCAAACCCTTCAACAGACATGTGTTGAGTGTCTGCTAACATTTGCTGGGGTGATAGGCAGGAACTGAGCAGATGACTCCTTCAAAAAGCCTGAAAAGCTGTGGGGAGATGAGGTGGATCAACAGCCACTGCAAGGCCAAGAAAATGAGGATTATATAAAATTTCAAGTATTCTCTTTGAAAGTGGAAAGAAGGCATGATTTGATTGGGGATATTAAGAGTCTTTCTGGAAGAAGTGGCATCAAACTCAATTTTATGAAAGAATGATCTTGGGTGGTGGAAAATCAGGCAAAGGTCATTCATCTGAGGCAACAGCTATAGCAAAGACTTGAAGGCTTAAAAAGTAGATGTTGCTTTAGGCTGGGGAATGAGGAGAAGGCTAGGCTGGCTTGAGCGCGGAGCTTGTGATGGGGTAGGAGAAGCCGGTCGTGAAGTAGACTTCTTTTCTCCAGGCTTTTTGGTTGTTCCTCTAATGCCTGTGTCTGTATCCCTCATGGTCCCAGATGCCTAAACCACATTCTATGGTGTGTCAATGACCTCTTTATTATGTGGCCCTCTGATTTCAGACTCCAGGCTCTCATGCACTAAACTTTGTTTGAAGGTGTTTGAAGGAGTGAATGAGGAAACATTTGAGAAGCACCTAGCAAAGGTGTGTAGTAGGGCCTCAGTAATGGTTAGCTCCCTTCCCTTTCCCCATTCTTTTCCCCATGAACTGGCCCCAACCTTCTCAACCTAATCTCTCATTATTCCCTCTTGTGGGCCGTCTACTCCAGTCAGAACCATCTGTGTCTCCGTTGAATGCAGTCCGCACGTTCTCATTGTTGCTCAAGCCATTCTCCTCCCTCGAACACCTCTTCTTTACCTCATGATCCTCACATTCTTTAATAAGGTTTATTTTCTAATTCTTCATACTTTCGTTTTGTGCTTTACATAGTTGTGGGACCGTATGTCAAGAAGATCCTCTGTGAAGAGCTTGGCGCCCCTGCAAATTCAGCAGTTAATTGTATCCCCCTGGAGGACTTTGGAGGCCACCATCCTGACCCCAACCTCACCTATGCAGCTGACCTGGTGGAGACCATGAAGACAGGAGAGCATGATTTTGGGGCTGCCTTTGATGGAGATGGGGTGGGTACAATTGCATTTAAGTGAACTCTGATACATACCAGGCTGATCCCACAGTTGGGGGAAAAAACGGTTGTTTCTGTTGGGCCCCAGGTCAACACCAGGCCCAGGATCCCTCCTTGCAACTGAGGGCAGGACTACATTATCAGAAGACTCTCTGGAACAGAAAGAAGTGTCCTTGGAATGTAGCCCATGTGTTTAATTTTGGGCATTCATGCTTGCTAAGAGTGGCAGGGTGATTAGGTCCCAGGTATGATGTAATGGCTGGTTCTTCACAAACTGTGGGGTTCTAGGTAGCTGTCTTAAGCTAAGATTCTACTCTCAACCTGGCGGGCTGCTTATTCAACTTCAATTTTCTAGGAAGAGTTTTGGTCTTACAGTACCCCCATTCCTTCCATCACATTAGTTGAATGATTGAACTATAATTTTAGAGTCTGAAGAGTGTAATGAGTGGATTAACTTTTTAGCCCTTGTCTATAGTTAAGTATTTTTTAAAAATATACAAGCTCTCATATTTACATTGGTGAATATGTAACAGACAAGGAAAAGACAGTGTCTTATTCAGCTTATAGCTTTGGTATCTGACAGATACTAGGCACTTTGTATGTTTACTTAGTTGAAAACAGATTTTTTTTGTTGCTATTATTTTTTAATATCAGCTAGAATCCACTATTTCCTGAAAAATAATTTTTCTTGTATCAAAATACTCCCGGTTCATTGAGTACCTCCCATGCATCAGACACCAAGGAAGCAGAGAATGTGGCAGTACATTTTGTTGGGAACAGCACGAAATGGAGGTGCCATGATTTAGAAGTTCTTCCTTGAAGAAGTCTGCTTTTGTTCTTCAAATGATGCTTGGTAGATCTACCAAACTGTGTAAACAGGCAACATTTCCTCTCTCAGTGCCTTCTCTCTTCTCTTCTGGGAGAGAAGTGATTGGTTCCAGAGTTCGAAAAGGCCTAGCAGGTTAAAGTTAGCTGGCTTCTGGAGGAAGAAGAAAGTATTTGGCTAAAAAGGAGCCTTAGCTTGCACTTTAATTGAAAACAGTTTTAACTCTGGCATGGAGGTGACTTTGGCCTGGTAGTACTGTACAAATCCATTAAAAATGAAATCCAGTGTTTCAAACCCAGTATGAATAAATGTATCAGCTTTTTAATTTTATAGTTTTAAATTTTATTGAGCCCCCATGTAAAGTAGTTTGGTTTTTTCAGCAGTTTGATTAAAAAGACTTCCCTTTAATGCCCTTTCTCCCAAAGGATCGAAACATGATTCTGGGCAAGCATGGTTTCTTTGTGAACCCTTCAGACTCTGTGGCTGTCATTGCTGCCAACATCTTTAGCATTCCATATTTCCAGCAAACCGGGGTCCGCGGCTTCGCACGCAGCATGCCCACGAGTGGAGCTCTGGACCGGTAGGTCTCTCCATTCCCTTGGCCTTCCTTGTCTCTGACCATTCTGGTCTTCACCGTGCTTTAACTGTGCCTGGGGAACTCGTAAGTCCTCCCCCTTCAGTTTAGACATCTCTTGCAAAGTATGTGCTAAAGAAATAGTTATTTTGGGGGAGTAGGTGAAGCATTTCCTGGATTAGATGTCCTCTCTGCTCCCATAGTACCCTGCACTTCCTCCATCCCAGTGCTTAATGCACTGTGTTCTGATAACCTATTTAATTGACTCTCTCCCTTGTTAGGCTATAAATATCTGCAGAGATAATACAGGAAAAAGACAGTATTATTCACCATCCTAAACTCTGCCTGACCACCTAATATGTGTGCACATATTAGGGCACACATGAATACACACACACACACACACTCGCATGCACACGCACATCGTTTTTCTTAAATGAATAGTTGGATGGATGGATGGCACTTCCATTGCACCTGAGGCATCATTCTAGAGGATCGCTTTCCTTTAGCAGTGTGCATAGAGTTTGGGTGAAAGAGCAGTTTTAAGTAATTTCAGTGTTTCAGGAGAACTTTCACAGAAATTTTCCCTACCTACCTCCATTGGATGCCCATGCATACACAAACAAAGTAAATATTCATTTGTCAAAAATCTAAATACACAGAAAGCTATAATATGTAAAAAAAATTACCTTCAGTTTTTATGAGAAAGAATGGAACCAGTGACAATAAATGGAAGACATACCAGATTTGCTTTTTTGTTGTTTGTCTGTTTATTATGTATTACTCATTGTACGAAGGCTTTATGAGATCACCTCTAAAACGATTGAAAAATATAAGTAATAAATAACAAATGAAGAACAAGGGTAATATTAATCAGAACATGTCAAATGCCCAGAAAACGTTTGCTAAATGAATGGAAAAAGGAAAAAATGAATGAATAAAAGGTAAAAGCCAGGGAGAAAGGCAGAATGTATATAGCTGGGCTTCTAACATAATAGCTAATATTTATTGAGCATCACCTTATTCCAGACACTAAGCTTTTTACATGTTTTGAGATATTTAACTTTCAGACAACTCCATGAGATAAATGCTATTAAGTCCATTTTATAGGTGGGCAAACAAAAGACAAAGAAGTAACTTGTCCAAGTTCACCCAACTAGTAAAGGACTGTGTCAGGATTTGAACCCAAGTCTTCTCTGTACCTCCAGCTACACAGTAGTTTTCTATGGGGTCCTACAGAATTAATGCTGACTTTGTTTCAGCTAATAAAATAATGACTAATATCCATATAATGGTTTGTAGTTTATCCAGTGCTTTTACTTCACCATCTCAGTTGTTCCTCACAGGAATCCTTGTTTTGTAGCAGAAGCTACCAAAGGTCAGAGAGATTAACAGTCTTGTCCAATCAAATCCCACAGGCTGTCTTTTGCCTCCCAATCCTGCATCTAAAGTCACGAGCTGGTTTGTGGCTGTGCTATTGCACATGAAACCTATGAGCTCTTGAGATACCTTCTGTGTCATCTAAGAACAGTTTAATTCCAATTTTTGGAAAAATTGATAATCCTCATATAGACTCTCATCTGAAATACCTCATTTGTCAGATAAAGGTTTATTGTACTTTCACAATTTGCAAAATCCTAGATTTAATTTTTCTAAGATGTTAGAATCCAAACATGACATTGCTTTGCTAGAGATAAGGCAAGCATTTTGGAAAGCAAATCTTACTAAAACTTGAATAAAACTTATCAGGTAACTTTTCTCATTCAAAGAGAAAATAATCTTAAGAAATAAAAAAGTCCCTCAAAGAAGGTTTTAAATAGTCTTATGATATATAGGGAGAAGTAAAAGATTTATTGTTGAAGGGGAAAGGGGACCATTGATCACTGTGGGTGAAGCCCATGCAAATGGGGAACCACCTGGGGAATTTGGAGCATTGACTGGATAGTTGGTCAACTTGGCTGTGTGACCTTGGGCTGATTATATAGCATTATGGGCCCTATTTCCTTCCCTGTGAAATACTGACCTCTCAGACCAATATTCCATGACTCTGTACTATTATAAGTACACTAAGACATCATTCTTTTGTTATTTATTGAATGGTTCTAGAGGCAGTCTGTATCTACAATACGATTTAAATAGGCTAAAAAAACAGTTGTGCACATTTTGCTACTGTTGCTTCTCCAAAAATATTAAATTCAGAAATCTGAATTAATTCTTTCTTCTTCCTCTTTTACCTCCTCCCCTGAATCCACCTATAATAGCCCATTGTGCACTAGTTTTCTCTTATGGTTTTCCACAACTCTTAGAATTATATATACCTTTAAGCAATGCTAAATGGGACCCTTGATTACAATAACGGTTGCTATTTTCCATCCCTTACATAGCTATGCTAACAGTCCTGCTGTGATGTAACTTTGATTTCATGCTTTTGAAGGGTGGCTAATGCTACAAAGATTGCTTTGTATGAAACCCCAACTGGCTGGAAGTTTTTTGGCAATTTGATGGATGCAAGCAAACTGTCCCTTTGTGGGGAGGAAAGCTTCGGGACTGGTAAGTATACTCTCCTGTGCTAACATTTTCTTGCTTGTAAATACTGCTTGCAGTGAAAGCTTAGACTGCTAAGGCAGCACTGAAATAGCAGTGGTAGCTGATGTGTCCTAAATCAAGATACAACTTATTTATAACAACCCTGATGAAATATACACATTTGAAAAGCCATGAGCACATTCAGCCAGGAAGGCTAATTTTACTTTCAGAGGATCACATCTACTGAGGCAGGAAGTTTGGGGCCCTTCTCAGTGGTGTGGTCACTGAGTCTCTAGGGATTAAACAGAGTGATAAACATATTTTCTGCCCTCAGTGGTCAAGGAATCCTTAATAAATGTTTTCATTTCTGAGAAGAAATATGGTGAAGCAAGTCAGTTTTTCGTTTTTATTTAAGGAGAGGTTTCAGCACAGCATTAAATCTTTCTCTTTAATAGGCTCAAGTTTTCTATAGCAGCAAGTAATAATTTACCAACCCTAAATGAAGGGAGACTAGACTATTAGGGTGGAACCAAGTTGCTAGGTGATCAAGAAATTAAAAATATATCCTTGTCGGTGAGGGTATATGTGTCAACTGTAGTATAATGAAAGAGTGGAACATGGTGTAAATTGGGGGTGACCCAAGGCCTTTACAACCCACTTTCTGTGTGCTTCCCTCCCCGTCTATGCCTGCCCAAATATTGGCCTTAAGCCCCACCGCCTTTGTGATCTTCCCTACTACCCCACCCTACCTATATCGGTCTCTTTTTAAATATCCAGTTGGGCATGGAGACCTTTCCTTTGTGGTGGGTTGTAAGGTACTTCAGTGGCCATAGCTTTTCTCCTCCTATTCTCTCCCTGCCCAATATTTTGGAGTAAAAGAATTGATCTTCTTGGTCCTTCAATATTCTACTGCTACCCTTTAGCAAAAAAATAAAAATCAAAGTTCAAAACCAAACGTTATTTAACCTTGCAATTGAGTCGCAATCCATACTAGATAAAACAGAAAGGAACACTGATTTCATTTATTTTTACAAGTCCTGGGTGGGGTGGGTAGAATGAACTGGCCTCAGTATTTTTTCTTTTTCTTTTTTGGTGATACATCCTCTAACAGCTGGCCTCACAGAGCCTTGTATGAAGCATTGGGCAAAATGGGTCAGAGCCCCAGAGTCCAGTATGAGTACAAGGTGCTCCTCTCTCGGATGGCAGCACTTCAGATACTTGAAGGCAGCGCTCAGGTCCTGTCTTTTCTACTCCAGGCTGCCTTTATTCCTCCAATCATTCTTCACTTCCTATGGTTTATAGCTCATGTTTCAAGATGCTTCCTAGTTCACCAAATGCCTCTTTAGAAGGTCATGCCCCAGACCAAGCCCAGATCCTCCAGGGCCGATCTGACAAGTGAAGAGTAGGGTAGGATGATTATTTCTAGTGATTTGACATAACTTGCATTTATGTTACCTTCTGGAATTATTCATAATACCGTTTAGCTCATGTAAGTTTGTAGATAATTAAGCCCCTTAAAGATTTCACCCATGAGCATTTGTTATATTTGTGGAATTGATTTCTTTGAACCAAGTATTAGACTTTAGACTGTCCTTGCTAAAGTTTGTTCTCATATATTTATTTACCCATTCAGCAAATCCTAAGTGCCAACTGTGTTTTTTTTCTTCCTTTTTATATCCTAAGAGCAAATGCATCATGAGAATAATCCAAAGTTCTTCTCTCTCTTTGAAAAAAAAAAAAGATAACTATTCTGTAGTATTTCTGAGATCAACATTCTAAAAATCATGCTGCATGGCCATGAATCTCAATGTATGTGAATGAGTGTAGCTGAATATATTTAACTGAATTTCTAGTCTCTTAATTTATTGAGTTCATTTCCACCTAACAATTTCCTTTTTGGTGAATGTAAAATGTTAGAGATTCTATAAGCTTTGAAAGATTTTAATTCTTTGGCTTAATTGAGTACTGGGCAATTTATTTCTGTATTTTTCCAGCCTACAGCAGAGGCAGTTCCTCAGAAAAGCCCCCCTGACCTTCCAGAGTGAGTCACATCCCCTAATTATAAGTGCCCTTGCCTGTCCCTTACTGCACTTGTTGCAGCTGTAATTTTACAATGATTGTTTGATTTGTGTCTGTAGGCTCTACTGGACTATATGTTCCATGAGGACAGAGGCTACATCTGTCTTATTCTTCATTGTATTCCTAGAGCCTTCATAGTGCCCAGCATGTAGTAGGTACTCAGTAAATACTTGTTGAATGAATGAGTGAACACATTCTTTGCTTGGAAACCTCCATTTAGACAAACGGAATCTTGGTAATGGAAAAGAAAGGACTTTGAAAGCCGTCTGGTATCAATTCCTGTGGGATGCTGGAATCACAAGTGACCAGTCAGTGCTTTTCTGCTAAACGCCCACCTCAGTGGAGAGCCCACCTGCTGCGGTCTGGGACTCCTGCGAGGACTCAATGTCACTCCCCTTCCATAGTCCAGGGTCTGGGGGCCCAAGGTCTTTGTGAGAAGAGCCAAGCTTTTAGAAAAGGAGTTCACTAGCGAAGAGGTATAAAAGAGTCAGATTTCAGAACTAGCTTATCAAATAAAACACACCTCTGGTGTTTAAAAGAAAAAGACACATAATTTTACTAAGGTTACCAAGTATACATAAATCTGTTCATAGTGAAGAAACAGCAGCTTTCTCACATGATTATCATAACCATGGAGGCAAGGGGACTTCCTCAGACATCAACATTACAAAAGCCAGGGGTAGAGATGTTTTTGTTAAGAATCAGAATTGCTCTGGGGGCCGGCTGTATAGCTCAGTGGATAAGGGCACCCGTATACCACATGGGAGGCCCCAAGTTTGGTTCCCAGGGGCCTCTCCTAGCGGGTAGACGGCCTTGAGAAAGGCAGGCCGCCATGGGCGGGGCAAAGCGGCCGTGGGCAAGGCAAAAAGCCGTCACGAGCAGGGCAGGTCGCCCGCGAACTGAAGC
>PVKH010010610.1:0-18169 GCA_004027955.1 Chaetophractus vellerosus | reverse complement strand
TTTCTACTAGCTTTGGGATTGGTTTCCTGTTTTTTTCCTAGGTCCTCCAGGTGTTCAGTTAGGTCATCGATTTTAGCTTTCTTCTTTTTTAATATAAGCATTGAGGGCTATAAATATTCCTCTCAGCACTGCCTTTGCAGTGTCAGGTTGCATTCTCATTTTCATTTGTCTCAAGATATTTGCTGAATTCTTTTCCAGTTTCTTCTTTGACCCAATGTGATTATTTTAGAGTGTGCTGCATAATGTCCTTATATTTATGAATTTTCCCTTTTTTCTGTTGATAATTGATTTCCTGCTTCTTTCCATTATGATCAGAGCAAATTTTGTTTTTATAATTTCAAATTTTTTAAATTTGCTGAGACTTGTCTTATGACACAACATATGTTCTATCTTGCAAAAAATCCATGAGCACTTGAAACAAATTTATATCCTTCTTTATGGGGGTATAATGCTCTATTGATGTTTGTTAGGTCTAGTTTATTTATCATATTATTCAAGTTCTCTGTTTCTTTATTGAGCCTCTGTCCAGATGTTCTACCCAATAATGAAACTGGTGTATTGATGTCTCCAAATATTATTATAGAGATATCTATTTCTCCCTTCTTCTTTGCCAGTGTGTGCCTCATGTATCTTGGAACAGTGACGTTAGGTGCATAAACATTTAATATAGCTATTTCTTCTTGTTGAATTGCCCCTTATATTAATATATAATGACCTTTTTCATCCCTTATAACAGTTTGGCATTTAAAATCTATTTTGTCCAATGTTTGTATTGCTATTATAGCTCTTTTTTGGTTACTATTTGCATGAAATATCTTTTTCCAACCCTTCACTTTTATCCTCATTGTGTTCTTGCATATGAGCTGAATTTCTTGTAGACAAAATATAGATGACACATATTTTTTAATCCATTCTATCAGTCTTATTATGTACTTCATCCTTTTTGACCATTGGCTTTCTGTTGTCATACCATAGCAAAGTCTATCTTTTTACCCTTTCTAATGTTCTTCACATTTACACTCTTCTACAAGTCTCTTGCCCTTATTTATTCCTTTCAGGCTGCAGGACTCCCTTTATTATCTCTTGTAATTTTAGCTCCTGAGGTCTCTGGAGATGCCCAGGTACTATGTCAGGGTAGAAAGCTCCAGAGTTTGGTGCCTTGCCAGTGGGCCCTACTTTGAAGTTTGTACTCCTGAGAGTGACAAAGTTGGACTCAACTATGTCTTCCCTGCACATGGAAAATCTGTCCCTTCTATTCAAGACTATACTTGGTGCTGGAGTTTGTAAGTGTATTTACAGAGACTTAAGTCTTTGGGCTATCCATGTGTCAGTTGGGCCTATAACCTCAGTGAAGCAGTAACTCCTACTCTACAGCTCATTGGACTTACCCAGAACAACTGGTGGGGAGATGACGATGGACAAAGGCCATCCCAGGGAATGGAGAGAGTCTGCAGCTGCATGCAGGATAATCCCATCCATCTTCCACATGGGACATAAGCCTCTTTTCTATTGGAAGTGTAGTGGCAATCACCATCCCAGGCTCCTCAGGATGGGGCAAAGAGCTATGGACTAGAGTGGACTTACTTGTATTCTACTATAGACATATTGTGATTCAAGCAATGGAAGGAATCACAGCATTGATGTGGATCCAGTGGCCACTGGATGCTCTGGGGGCAGGGAGGGGGAAAAGTGGTTGTAATACAGGGGCTTTTGGGGGACTTGTGAATTGTCCTGAGTGACATTGCAACAACAGATATAGATTATTTTATATCATCATATAACATGCAGAACTCTGAGGGAGAGAGTGTGGTCTACAATGTGAACTATGGTCCACAATTAATGGCAAAGCCCCAGAATGTGTTCATCAATTGCAATGAATGTGCCACACTAATGAAGGATGTTTATGTGGGAGGTTGTGGGAGGATTGGAAGGTGGGATGTATGGGAATCCCTATATTTTTTGTGTAACATTTATGTAATCTAAGTATCTTTAAAAGATAAATTAATTAAAGGTAATTCCATTAAAAATATAAATAAATAAATAAATAAATAAATAAATAAATAAATAAATAAATGCAGTTGCTGTGCATGTAATTTCCAGATAGGCCAGTAGATGGCACTTGGCACACCTTTCTATGGAGGTGTAGCTCTCTTGATTTTCCTTTGCTTTCCTCTGGCCAGAGCCAAGATTCAAAGAAGGATCTGCTTGCCAAATTCACTGAAGAAAAGCTCCCTGACTCACCCTCCCTTTTCCCTTGAAACAACTGGAAGGGAGAAATATGTCTGCTCTTCTCTTAGCTGCGATGTGCCAGGTATTTTACCCTCATTTAATGTTTCAGGGCTGGGGGAGGAGGCTTCTTTTCCTCTCTATCTCTCACTCTCCTGGGAGTTTTGAAGCACTGTCCTGATCTGCTGAAATTCAGACCACTTTCCCCAGGCAAACTTTGGTTTATTCTCCATTGTTTTTGTGAGAGCTGAGCCTTATCTAACTCAATGACCATGTTCTCACAATTCCTGGAATTGGTTCTTAACCTATTCAAATTAAAACAACTCTATTTCCAGTGGGAAAAAGGAGTCTGGTAGTCCACGATGTAAAGTATCCATAGAGCTATGCAAAATATCACTATTTGATGCTCCTAATCAAAGACTTAGAGGAAAGTGTCTATTGACCAGATATTTCATTTGTAAGAAATTAACAAGTACAGGGAGATTGGCTTGGTGCTCCTAAGGTGCTAGAGAATGTGGAGGAATAAAAGGTTGAATTCAGGACTTTAAATTCCTTGTACAAGACCTACATCAAAAGGGGGAAATATTAAATACAAATGAGTTTTTATAGCTATTAGATTCCAAAGTGAGTAAGGAGGTCATTCCAGTGGTTAGGCTTATTTACATTTCTGGAGGATCTCATTGACTGCCACAGTAAACAGTGCCTCAAGCAGAGGTTCTTCTGAGAGCTCTAGAGACAACCCCAGGAAATTTGCACCCCATTGGTGGGCCTTACCTTGGAATGTATGATAGTGTATCAGAATTAATTCATTTATAATTTTCTTACATATGTTTCTTCTGTCTCTTTTATTTGAACCTATGATTAGCATTATACCCATTAAATATGTTTCACAGAGGCTTATTTCTTCCAGCTGTTCATGTGCTGGTTGAGCCCTGTATCTCAGGAGAGCTGCAGCCAATACCTACTCTCATCAAGTACAAGCAAAAGGATGATGGACAAAACCATCACAAAAAACAGAGAGCATATACATCTCCAATCATGACAGTTTCATCCATGTGCCCCATGGGATCTAAGTCCACTCTCAATGGGATGCAGAGAGGGTGTCACTATCCCCAAATCCTTAAAAAAAAAAAGAGGAATGAACACACATAAAGAGGGAATGCCAGTATGTACCAAACTAGACATTATTCTAGTAATGGAAGAATATATAGCATTGATATAAAAGTGGTCATCAGAGGTTCTGAAGAGAGTGAGAGAGAAGAAAAGGTGTAACATGGGGCATTTGGGGACATTGGATTTGTTCTGCATGATATTGCAATGATGGATACAAGCCATTATATACTTTGTCAAAATGTGTAATTACACTTTGAACCATACCATAAAATTGTGAGGTGCAAAGTGTAAATCATAATATAAAATATAGACAATGGTTAGTAGTAACACTTCAAATATGTTTTCATTAATTGTAACAAATGTACAGTAATGAAAGAATTTGTTAATGGAGGAAATTTTGGAAAAGGGAAAGGAGTGGGGTATATGGGAATCCCCTATGTTTTTGATGTAACATTTCCCTACACATGGCTCTTCTATCTTTTCTATTTCAACCTATAATTAGTACTAAATTTGATAGATTTTATGTCCAAGAAACTTAAATCTTTGGGCTTTCCATGTTCCAATTGGGCCCTGAATCTCAACAGTGTTGCAACACCTATTCTCCAGTTCAAAGGAATAACCCAGGACAACTAACAAGGAAATGATGATGTGCAATGACCACCTAAAAGACCATAGAGATCTTACAACTGCAAGCACCATAGTCCCATCCATCTGCCCCATTGGATCTAAGCCCCCTCTCAAAAATAGGCAGAGTGGACATCACAATCCCATTATTCTCAGGATTGGGGAATGAAAAATATAATGGAGTAGATTTACTGTTACTCTACTATAGACTTGTTATTCTAGCAATGGAAAAACTTTTATTACTGATGTGAAGGCAGTGGCCTCCAGAGGTTCTGAGGGGAGGCAGAGGGAAAAATAAGTGTAATATGTGGCATTTTTGGGACATTGGAATTGTCATGAAAGACATTACAAAGACAGATACAGGCCGTTATATATCTTGTTATAACTTGCAAAATTGTGTGGAAGAGAGTTTCAGTCTCTGATCATAGGATGTGGCTTTTACGTGTGAATTTATTAGAAATTCTTAATTTTGTTTTTAAAAGTTGTTTAATATATTGTAAGAACTTCACATAAGAATCATCATCAGGTGTCTTAGGTTGTAGATTTCAGAATCAGTAAATTTTCTTATGAACAGGAATATTTGCCATAGTGTATATTCTGTGAAGACCTCTCTAATTCTGACTTTTTAATTTTGCATGTTTGGTTTGTAAGTTCACAAATATTACTATACACTTATTTTCCATGTATATTCATGTATGAATGATATACTTCATTAAGTAAAAAAAAGTTTTACAAAGCAAGAACTAATCAAAGCAAGATGGCATTGGCATAAGGATATGCATTGAATTTAGAACAATGGATTAGAATTGAGAGGTCAGAACTAAACCCATACATGTATGTTCAATTGATTTTGACATGGTGAAAAGTTCATTCAATGAGGAAAGAATAATCTCTTCAATCAATGGTGACTCTACAAATGAATATTCTCAGGAAAAATAATCTAATATATTCCTATTTTATACCATACAGAAAACTTAAAGTGGACCATATGCCTCAATGTAAAAGCTAAAATTCTAAAACTCTTAGAAAAACACATAAAGGTTAAATGTGTGTTTTTTTTAAACATTTTTTTCTTTATTTTCAAGGAGCAAATTACATAAATGTTACTCCTCCCATACTTTCATCCATTAACAACATCTTTAATTAGTGTGATGCATTTGTTACAATTGATGAACACATGTTAAAGCATTGCTCCTAACCATAGACTATACTTTACACTAAGTGCACTTTACACTGCACAATTTTATACATTTTGGTGACTGTATAATGACTTATATCAATCTTTGCAATATCATGCAGAGTAATTTCAATGTCCCTAAAATGCCCCATGTTACATCTATTCTTCACTTTCCCTACCCCTAAGAAGCTTGATGACCTCCATCTTTATATCAATGTTACAAGTTATTCCATTACTAGAATAATAATAGATCTACTTTAGTCCAAATTTGCTTTCCCAACTTAAATTTGTTCATTACACAATCTTGAGGATTTAAGATGGTGAGGCTCACTCTGTTTCCAAATGAGGAGGGTCTTAGATCCTATGGGGCAGATGGTTGGAACTGTCTTGTTTGCAGTTGTAGATACTTTGCTTTTTGGGATAGGGGTTGTCCATCACCAACCTTTTGTTAGAAGTCTTTGGTGAGTCCAATGATCTGGAGAGTAGCTTTTGGCAGCAACTGTGGTGAGATTCAGGACTCAACCAGCATATGAACAACCACAAGTTTTAAGTCACTGGGACATATATTAAGTTATACTGGTAATTATAGGTTCAAATAAATGGGGCAGAAGAGCCATGTGTTAGAAGTTAATAAATGAATCTCATAGCAACTCAATGCTAATTAAATCTTCTCTACTTTGGATTTGGAAATGAATTATTAGATATTAAATAAACACACAAAAAAAGAAATTCTAAAGTTTAAATAAACTATATTTCATCAAAATTATTTTTTTTCTTCAAATGACACAATCAAAATGTATATAGACAATGTACAAGAATGGGAGAAAATATTTTCAGATCATATATCTGTTAAGGGTCTAGTACCCAGAATGTATAAAGAACACATTCATCCCAACAGAAAAGTGTTCCCTAGTTTAATTTATGGACTATAGTTAATATTATAATTATAATTATAATATTTTCAGCAGTTATAACAAAGTTACCACTCTAATACACAATTTTAATAATAGGGAGGGCTGTGTGTGGGAGGAGTATATGATAACTCTGTGCTAGCTCTGCATGATTTTTCTATAATCCTAAAAATTCTCTAGTAAGAAATGTGAAAAAATTAGCAATTAAAAGAAGAACTACCAAAAGCAGTTAACATGAAAATGTAAATTGCTTCAGTCTTCATGGGTTTAATGAACTTCACCTATATTTTTGTATATAATTTCTGTATCTATCTCTATGATGATTGTTTATCTTGAAATATTAAATGCTTTTTCTGTGATACTTTTACAGCAAATACTTCTTAAATTTACAGCTATCACTATTCTCCTTTTACACTTTCCAGACTTTACTGTCAGCACCGCTTGCTGATAAAATTGTATTACCCAGTTCCAAAACCTACATTATTTCTAGACTTGGTATGGGCTCATTTAGATAGTGGAAGTAGTGTCCATGACACCTCAGAAAACATATTCTTCCTTGCTCTTGTAGTCAGCATTGAGAACCTCCATTATATCATAGGTGAATGCCAGGGAGGAAGATGTTCAGGGACTCTTTGAAGTTTCATCTCTACATTCTCTTCTTTTTACTTTTACCTCCCAAACTGTGATGACCCAAAGTCTTAGGCTGCTTTCCTTTTTCATCCCATATCTAGGTCAAGACATTTCATCCACTGCTTCTCAGGTAATTTTAAAATTTAATTACATTTTTCTTATAAATGTTAAAATAAAGATAATTTTCTCTGAGTATCTATAAGTCATTCTTTACTTACAGTTCCTGAGTGGGGTTATAGAAATATTTCATATTTAAAATAATTTACTTAACAATTTTTATACAGCAAGGGAAGGAAATCCCAACTTAAAAAGTGCCTTAATTGAATTGGATGTCTATCAGTTTGTCATTGCCATGGTTTCAATTCTGCTGAAGTCTCTAATTTCAATTTTCTAAATTAATGCAAAAACAAGTAAAATAAAATACATTTGCACTGAGAATCCCATCACCATTAGAGCATCCATTCTTTTTAGCATTTCACATTCCTTTCCAAATCTTGTGCATAGCAATTAACCTTTATATTTAAGAGCATAGAGGAAATTAATAAAATGAGAAAATATATTCCTAATAGTGTGTACCATCTTAATGTTTTAATTTTTCTTTCTTTGCCTATGGAGTTGAAAATGCATTACAACTCTAAGTTTTATTAGTCATATATTAGCTTCTGAAAATTTATTTCTATATAATGACTAATTCCTTAGGGCCTGATGGTTGCATATATTGTTGATCAACATGTGTGAACTAAAATATATGACTTATGGGAGCAGGTTTAACTCAGTGGTTAAGAGTCTGTTTCCCACATGCAAGGTCATGGTTTGATTCCCAGTATGTCCTAAAAAATATGTGTGTGTGTGTGTATGTATATATACATAAACATATATATATACTTACACACACATATATATATGCACACACATAGAGAGAGAATGTTTTCTTTTCTCCCGATAGTTAGTGAAATAATAGTGTCTTTCTTTCTGCTTTTCTTTGGGGAGTCCTAAAGGTAGCATATGTAGTAGCATGAAGAACAGAACATGGTGCTAAAATGAAATCACTAAGATTCCAGGACCTGGAGCAAGAGCTTTTGGATACCTGAGGTATAAAAGCAATATCCTTTGGGCTAAAGTCACAGAAGGATGGAGGAACAAGGCACTTCAGTTCTTATCTGTTGGATGATCCTGGATCTTTGATTTCTTTTATCTTTCTGCTTGGCAGTAAAACAAGGATGAAAATCGTTATGGAGAAGTATGCTACACATTCATGAATCATGACCATTTTTGGAGATACTTTCTGAGCTCTGATGGTGGTGGCTATGATAATGTTGACTCCACCACAAAGAGAGTGAGGCAATGTAGTGTTGTCAGAAATGGAATATGCCCCTCTCAGGCCACGTGTGTTGTGAGGCCTCCATCCAGCACTCATGAGTATGATTATGAGCTTGTGTTTCACTCCTAGAAACCCTCTTGTGGCTTTTCATCTGTCATGCAACAAACATGATACAGAACAAGGGTCTCTGTGGGAGCCTCTCAGCAGTTCATGAATAGCCTATTTCTGGCTGGAGACTAAAAATGATATCATTTTACTGCATATCCTTGAGCCAATATGAAACATGACATCATCGCTGTTGTTTCAATTAAACCATGTACATTAATATAATGACATACATTATTCTATATCTACTGTTTTTAAGGTTTGGGGACATGGATAATGTGGAAAACTTTCCTAGGACAATAAAACATCCACAGATATGTTCTAGAAACTTCTATTCAACCTTCCTGTCCCATTAAAGCATACTAATATTTCTATTCCTACTTATTTCATTTTTGAGGTGTAATCCACTCAATGAACTTCTTTTTTTTTTAGAAGATCAGAGAAATTTATTTTCTTATAATGGTTAAGCTATTTTAGTAATAGTTTTAAATGGCCCTTAAACTTAACTTATGATTTTGAATGTCTCACATTTCAAACATATAGAACTAACATTAAGCTATTATTTACTTTTAAAAAGAAACAGAAGCCAATAAAAATTACAGTTGTTTGTCCTGATTTCCAAGTAAGTGAAACACAACAGATAGTGTTACAAACTTTCTTTGTAGAATAAGTCAAAGTGTACTGTCAATTTTTATTTTTTAAAATATATCTAATTGATTTTTTGAAGGGAGATGGAGCAGAAAGACTGAAAATAAGCACAGTTAAGATCTTCTTTCTAATATGATAAAAAAATTAAATCCTACTCAAGTATTAATTCCTACTTCTCTGTAGTAGCAATCTTATTCTAGAGTTGTCATACATTTTAAAATTTAATTCTAAGAGAAGTTAGCTTTGGAAGAAAGATGAGACCTTTTGAAGGAATTTACTAACCTTAGAGGGCAACTAACTTGTTGCAATTAACAAAAAGTGTCTCTGTTTTTTCCTACAGCAAATTTGTTTCTGCACATTACACTATAAATATTCTGATAAAGTAAAATGGAAACCACAGATAAAAATAGGGTGTAGATGACTCTGTAAACTGAAATATCAGAAAACAGACCTTAAAAGTGGCAGTGTTAACCGGCAAACTTGGTGAAAGGGTTGTAGGTTTTCAATCTATTATTCCATCTTTCCTGCACTTTTCAAATGTTTCAAAATAAAAACATACAGAAAAAAAGTGCTTTAGCCATCAGTAGAAGACATGGGAGCAGAACATATGAAGGAGGAACTTAAATTTTTCTACAGAGTCCATCCTGGAACAACATTATGGCTCATTGTTCACAACCACTAGTTACATTCAGCTTCTTCAGGTAACTCAGTGGTTACATAAAAGTTCTCACCATAGCATCTAAGGAAAGTACTGTTTAAAGTAACCACACATTTTGAGATTTAAAAAATAAAAAGTAGGGTAAGCACCAATAATTCCAAAGTGTGATTACTCAAAGTTTCACTAGTAACCATATTTAAATCCTTAAGATAACTTCATTTGGGAACCTGCATTTAACTTCTATAAGAAATGTCTATCTGGATGAAACAATTTTAGTCATTATGAAGAGGCCTTTTGATCCAGTTGCAGAAGAAACAATCTCATGAACTATGTACAGATTATGAGACAATACACAACATGTTGAAGCATAGCAGCTTCCAGGGCATCAGGGGAAAGTTTCCAAACCATGCAAGGTGATGGCTTCCCTCCCTACAGGCTGTCCTCCTGCTCACTGGATTCCAGCAGAAGCTCTTCTCTCTTGTGCAGATTTCACATGGTCCAGGGTGGGGTCTTTGGGAGCTGGGGTCTGTCCTCCTTCTACTTGGCCAGTGCTGGTGAACAGCTGGAGGCTCCGGGTTTAAGACACCTGTGCTCAGCCCCTGAGGGCCTCTTCCTCAATGAACTCCTTGAAATTATAAAACTGGTGAGTGGCCAGGACTTTCACTAACCTGATATTTACTTCAATTTTGCCTTTTCCACATGCTGGAGCTTCTTGCCTATAAAAGTGTACAATATAGATTTTTGGTATTGGTCTGAGAGGACTATGTCAGGCCATATAACAAGATGAAACAAATCAGGAACAGTTCTCCATCTTTGCCTTTCCTGAGCAGTATATGCAACAAATTGGATGGCTCTATTAAAAGGTAAGTGTCAAAAGTGGAAAATAAGTGTTTGTACACAGCTTTGCTTACAGCATACTAGAGTTTTTAAGTGGTAACTAGTTACTATTAATACTAAAAAGACAATGAAGATAATTAGAAAAGCAGGTCTTGAAGATGGTATCAGTTTAAGTGGGCACTCACCATCTCTCTCCAAAATATGGCTGACTGGGGAGAGGATCCAGGCTGAGTCAGCTGTACTGGGAATGCCATGGAGCAGGAGTCATTGGGGCATCAATCTGGAGGGAGCAGGGCAGGGAGATAGACTGTTCAAGATAAAACCATGAGTTTTTAGCCTTGTGCTTGGAAATCATGGATGGATAAGACCCACCCTCATAGCAAAGGGCCAGAATGAGCCCTGACTCCTGCTTGCCACCCAGTTAGAGTGAGCATTCTCTGAGAGTGGGAGGGTTCTGGCAAGGGGAAGAGAGGTGTTTCCTTTCTGTGGTTTTGGTAGCCTGGACTCCCTTTGAGCTTTGGGGAAAGAACACACCAGCCAGCTGGAGGTGGCATCAGGTAGAGGGGAGAGGAAGCCTGCTGAGGCAGCCTGATTTGTCTAAATTCCCTGGGATACAGAGGCTTGGCCTGAGAGAAGGGGGAGTCAGCCAGTTTAATAGATCCTCATGAAGGATTATCAGAATTTCAACTCCTCTAAGGGAGTCAGGTAGTGGGAAATACTAAATAAGTTTCCAAGAGCCTATTTAGGGTCCCCTGGGAGGAGTTGGTGGTCTAGAAGAGGCTTGAAAAATCTCTTTGTTGTGGTATACTCAGTCATCAGGGTCCCATTTGAATTTCAAAAGGGAACTCTACCTGATCAGTAGAGGGGAGGGGGAATCTGCTCATACAGCCTGCTGAATCCAGCTGCCCTAGGAGGGTAAAACCTCCCCAGGGGAAGGTGACTGAATAGGTTTCTGAAGAGCTGGCTGGCCCAGTTGGAGGGGTAGTTCAGTGGAGGAATTTCTACCTTAAATACATGAGGTCCCTGGTTTGATTCCTGACTCCTCTAAGAGTGGTGATCCAGAGGGCTATCTAACATCCGGATAATACCAAACGACAGGGAAAACATAGACATTATTTTTGTACTATCTTCTTTTGGATCCTTTATTTTGCATAAAAAACAAAAAATGTTACTTAAAATAATTTACTTAGATTACTCACTAAAACCTGCCTCAAAACCTGCAGAAAGTAGCCTGCAGAGTAATTTATTGATGAACACAGGCATCCTGAGAGGCTCTACAAGGACCCAAGAAGGAACTCTGTTCTTCCTTAGCTTTGTTTGAGTGTTTCCTTGTGTGTTTGGGTTTTTCTGTTTTTTTTTTATTGTTGTTGTTGCTGTTTCTTCTTTTTCTTTACTCTTTCCTCCCCACCCCCATTTAAAAAAAATTATGTACTGCTAGCTTGTTTCTTCTTTGTTGTGCTTTTCCTTCCTTGATTTCCTATTTTCTGTGTATGCTGATTTTGTCTACCAATGCTATCTCTTTTCCTTCCTTTATCTTTCTGTCTTCTGTTTTTGTTTTGGTGCCTACATTCCACCTTTTTTTTTACTCCACAGCTTTACTGGTTTTGATTTCTATCTTCTCTATTCTGCTTCTTTTTTTATATTAACATTTTCTTTCTGTCATTTCTTTTCACTTTCTCTCTGCCTCAGCATTATGGTCTTTTAAGTCATTCTATATATTTTTCTCTATTTTGTTTCTTATTTAATTGTAGGTACTCCACTTTTTTATTCCTATTATTATAAACTGCCTATATGAGTTAAATATTCACTTTATTAAGTCTTCTAAATTATTGTTTCTATTATCCTTTTTCTTTTCTTACCTCTTCCAATTTTTCTAACCCTAATCTTCTTCCTTCAAGGGAACATAGAAAACAGCAAGGAAATAGAACAAGAAGAACAAAGTGTCAAAGGGAAAAATTAACACACACACAAAACCAGCAGCTAAATAAAAAACTATAGAGCAGAGAAAGAAACTAATCTACTGAATAAACTCATCAATATAAATGATGGCCAGATAGCAACAAAAATTACAAACCATACTAAGAAACAGGAAGACATGGACCAGTCCAATGAACAAACTTAAAAAATGGAAGAGATTTAGAACATCAAACAACAAATCAAAGCTATTCAAACAAACATCATGGACAAACTCAATGAAGTAAGGGAAGAGAATAAGGATATAAGAAGACACTGGGAGAACATACTGAAGAAATTGTAGACATACATAAAAAGACAACAAATATGATGGTGATGAATGTCACAATCCAAGAAATCAAAATGATGTTGGATTTACATAACAGCAGGTTTGAACAAGCAGAAGAAAGAATTAGTGATGTGGAAGACAGTACATCTGAAATCAAACAAATAGTATAACAGATAGATGAAAAGAGAAAAAATCCAGCAGGGATGTAGAGATTTAAATGACAACATGAAACACACAAACATAAGCATTATAAGCATCTCAGGGTGAGAGGAAAAGGAAAACAGAACAGAAGTAGTGTTGAAGGAAATAATGGCTGAAAACTTCCCAACCCTATTGCAGGAGATGGATGTACATGTCCAGGAAACACAGCCCACCCAAAACAGCATAAACACCAACAGGCCAACTCCAAGACATACTTGTCAAATTATCTAATGCTCAATACAAAAATAAAATACTCAAGGCAACAAGAGAAAAGAGAACCATCACACACAAGGGAAGCTCAATAAGATTAACTGCTGATTTCTCATCTGAAACCATGGAGGCAAGAAGACAGTGGCATGACATAGTCAAGGTACTCAAAGTAAAAAGATCCAGCCACAAATTCTCTATCCAGCAAACCTGACATTCAGAAATGATGGAGACTTCAAAAGACAGTGATTCATGGAGGCAGAAAGTAAGTGGCTGGAAAACAATTTTACAAGCAATCAACAACCAATAAAGGGTGTGAGCGGCTATATCACTTTCGGACAAAAAAGACTTTAAATACAAAGCTATTTTAAGAGACAAAGATGGACACTAAATATTAGTAAAAGGGTTAATATTAAAGAAAAAAGAGCAATCATAAACATTTATGCACCGAATCAGGGTGCCTCAAAATATATGAGGCACACACTGGAAAGACTACATGGATATATAACTGCTGCTAGAATTATAGTGAGGGAGTTTAATATACCATTATCACCATTAGACAGAAGATCATGACAGAGAATCAGTAAAAAACAAGGACTCTGAATAAAATATTAGAGAATCTGTACATAATAGATATATACAGGACACTACACCCAAATACAGCAGGATATACATTCTTCTTGAGTGCACATGGATCATACTCCAAGATAAACTGCATGCTAGGCCACAGAACATCTCTCAATGAATTTAGAAAGATTACAATTATACAAAGTAATTTCTCTGACCACTATGGAATGAAATTGGAAATCACTAATGGCCAGAGAACCAGATTAGGCACAGAGATATGGAAGATAAAATCATACTTTTAGACAAACAGTGGGTAAAGGAAGAAATCTCAAATGAAATCAGTAACAAGCTTGAAATGAATGAAAATGACAACACAACATATCAAAACCTGTGGGGTTCAGCCAAAGCTGTACCGAGAGGGAAATACAAATCCATAAATGCATATATCAAAAAAAGAAGAAAGAGCTAAAATTGAAGACCTAACTTTAAACTTGGAATAATTGGTAAAACAACAACAAATTAACCACAAAGGAAGTAGAAACAAGGAAATAACAAAGATCAGAGCAGAACTAAATGAAACAGAAAACAAGAAAGCACTAGAAAAAATAAACAAAACCAAAAGCTGGTACTTCAAGAAGAATAAAATTGACAAACCCTTAGCCAGACCAACAAAGAAAAAGAGAGAGCAGCTGCAGTTACACAAAATAAGAAATAAGGAAGGGGATATCACCACTGACCCCACAGAAATAAAGAGTATCATAAGAGGAAACCTTCAAAAATTATTTGCCAAGAAGAATGATAATTTAGAGGAAATGGACAAATTCCTAGAAACTCACAAGCTAACTACATTGATGAAAGAAGAAATTGATGAGCTCAACAGGCAATTATAAGTAAAGAGAATCTTAGTAATTAAAAACCTCTCAACTAAGAAGAGACCAGGACCAGTTGGCCTCACAGTTGAATTCTACCAAACACTTTGGAATGAGTTAACAGCAATCCTGCTTAAGCTCTTCCAAAAAATATAAGTAGAAAGAACATTGCCTAACTCATTCTATGATGCCACCATTACTATAATAGCAAAGGCAAACAAAGATGCCACAAGAAAGGAAAATTACAGACCACTTTCTCTAATGAACCTGGATGTTAAAATCCTCAATAAAACACTTGCTCATTGCATTCCACAACATATCAAATGAATTAAACACTAGGAACAAGTGGGTTTCATCCTGGGTGTTCTAGTCAGGGTTCTCTTGGGAAACAGAATCAACAGGAGATATCTATTAAAAATATATGATTTTTTAAGAGTCTCTCATGTCACTATGGGGATTCACAAGTCCACATTCCACAAGCAGGCTGCAAGCCAGGGGCTCCAATGAAAGACTGATGAAGGATCCTTGATGAGTTTCTGGGAGAAGTTGGCTGTCAAATGATGAGCTGGGAAATTCTCTCTGAATGTTGAAATCAGTTCCCTTTTATGGCAGTCAACTGAATGGATAAAACCATCATCCATTCTTGATCCAATTTGCCTGATTGATGCAGATGTAATCAGCCATCCACACAGTAAACTCACTGGTGATCGAAGCCCATAAATGCTCTTGTGTTACTATTAGCCCAGTGCTTGCTGGACCAAATACCTCAACACAATTACCTGGCCAAGTTGACACATTAGCCTAACCAACTGGGTATGCAAGGATGGTTCAACATAAGAAAAACAATCAATGTAACACAACACATAAACAGATTGTAAGAAAAAAATCACATGATCATCTCTATAGATGAAGAAAAAGCATTCAACAAAATACAGGAAACTTTCCTGATGAAAACACTGCAAAAGATAGAAATAAAAGGAAACTTTCTGAACATAAAGGCTATATGTGAAAAACCCAGAGCCAACATCATCTTCAATGGTGAAATCCTAAAAGCTTTCCCTCTAAGATTGGGAAGACAACAAGGATGCCCACTTTCACTGCTCCTATTTCACATTGTCTTAGAAGTACTTGCTCAAGCACTGAGGCAAGAAAAAGATATAAACATCTTCCAAATTGGAAAGAAAGAATTAAAAACTTCCCTATTTGCAGAAGACATGTTCATAAAAATAGAAATCCATAAGAAATCTACAACAAATCTAGAACTTATAAAGGAGTTCAGTTACATCGCAGGCTATAAGATCAATGTTCAAAAATTAATAACATTTCTGTACATCAATAATGAGCAATCTGAGGAGAAAATCAGGAAAAAAATACCATTTACAGTAGTAACTAAAACTATCAAATACCTAGGAATAAATGTAACTGAAGATGTAAAGGACTTATATACTGAAAACTAAATAACTCTGTTAAAGGAAATCAAAGAAGATGTAAATAAATGGAAGAATATTCATAAGTTTGTGAGGCATCACCCATTTGGATGTAATCTATGGTAAAGTCATAGAGTATATTTGTGTATTGAAGAGATAGGACAGGATGGTAGGGTTATTATTGGGTTGGGTGGTGCAGGATTGACAGGTGGGTAGATTGGGAAGGGTGGTTCAAAAGGTCCAGGATACTTGGGGGCTGGTTGGGAGAATGACCTGTTGAACAATATAGATTTGTGGGTATGAGGTTGAAAGTACAGATTTGGGAATGCTTTTATGGCAAAATGACAAACAAGGGTCACTGGTTTAGGGTGTTTGTTGGGAGGAGCATTCAGGACAGTGCAAACTTAAAGCAAACTTCTAGGGAGTGTGTGAGTGTTCATTCTGTCATAATGTGTTGTATCAGTGTGTGGAAACCCACATAATGAGTGGGAAAGAGTTTGACTCCCATCTTTGGGAAGACTGATTTGTTCAGAAATAGACAGGAGGGAGGCTCTTAAGAGCAAGGGTGTTCCCTAATAGGGGAGGGCAAACTAGCGTGCTAATATCTCTTGTTGCACGTAACTATGAATCTTGTCATCCAATGAGTCAAGCCAGGGGGTTTTCATTGGCCTCAGAGGGATGAGGTGGGTGGAATAGAATAGCTCAAATGGGTTATTTAGTGGTCAGTGGAAATGTTCTTCATACCATACAGTGATGAACACAGGCCATGGTGAATATCAAAATTTATAAAAGTGTATGGTCTAAAATGTAAACCATACTGCAAATCATTGACAATGTTTAGTAGCTGTGTTTCACTATCTGTGTAACAGTTATAACAGTGTTACCACCCACATATATAAAGGTTTTGATATGGGGTGATGAATGGGGGAGGGGTTGGGTACATGAATGTCTCTTGTATTCTATGTGTGACTTTGCTATGACCTAAAACTTCTTTGAAAACAAAATGAAAAGTAGTGAGACACTGGGGAATGAGAGTTGGAAGGTGCCACAGTACAGACTGGACACCAGATGATGAAAGGCAAATGGTCAAAAAAAATTTTTATGTATTTTTCTGTTTTTAATTTCCCAATCTTTTAATTTAATTTTATTTTTAGTTTTTAAAAAAAATTTATGTATTTTATCTCTTATATTTAAACTTATCATTATTATTTCATTTTTCTATTAATTGTATTCAGCAACTGCAATGGCTTCATCTTTGAAGAAGCTTTGGATCACAGAAGGGTTACAACTGGGGCAGTGGAGGATCATTGGTGTGGTGTGTCAGGGATGGGGGTTTCATGGGTGGAAGTTCACCTGAGCATAAATTGAAGGTATATAAAAATGTTCAAATGTTAATGGAGTATTGTCACAGTGGGTGGATAATCATTCAATAAATGAGAAAATACTGAATTCCCATCCTGGAGAGCTCTGCCACATTTTATAAGGGAGAAGCAATAGTCCCTCAAGTGCAGGGGTATTTACCTGTGAAGGAGGATGATCCACTGATGGGCCCTTGATATTGATGACTGGCCTTATGAGTCTCTGCTCTTGAAATTAAAACTTAGCCTATTGTTATGGGGTGCTTAATGGTTACCTCCTGAGAGCCTCCAGGTTACTCAAATGTGGCCTCTCTCTAAAGCCAAACTCTGCATATAAATGCATTACCTTCCTCCCAGTGTGGGACATGACTCCTGGGGATGAGCCTCGTTGGCACCAAAGGATTGCTACCAAGTGCCAACTGGTAATGTGACTGGAAAAAGACCTTGAATAAAAGGGGGACAAGGTAATGACAAATGAGTTTATATGTCTAAGAGACTTCAAAATTTCCAAAGTGGATATCACTCCAAAGAGAGGAGCTCCTGAGGGCTCTGGAGACACCCAGGTCTTATGTCATGGTGAAGAGCTCTGGAGTTTTCTTCCTTGCCAGTGGGCCCTACTTTGGAGTTTTTTCTCCTGAGAGTGACAGTTGATCTCAACTATGTCTTCCCTGCACATGGCTCATCTGTCCCTTCTATTCAAACCTATACTTGGTGCTGGAGGTTGTAGGTGTACATCCAGAGACTTGAGTTTCTGGGCTCTCCATGTGCCAGCTGGACCTTGAGCCTCAGTGGAGCAGCAATTCCTACTCTACAGTTCATTGGACACACCCAGGACAAGGGGCGAGGAGACGATGATGGACAATGGCCATCCCCAAAAATGGAGAGTGTCTGCAGCTGCAGGCAGGATAATCCCATCCATCTTTCCCATGTGCTATAAGCCACCTCTCAATTGGAGGTGGGATGAACATCACCATCCCAGACTCCTCAGGATGAGGGGAATAGCTATGGACTAGAGTGGACTTACATGTATATAGAATTGATTCATGAA
>PVKH010010609.1:0-18175 GCA_004027955.1 Chaetophractus vellerosus | reverse complement strand
ACCTGGAGATTTACTGCTGCAAGACAATGGGGAAATAACCCAATTGCGGTTTGACAGGTGGGCAGGTCTTGATAATTATGGCCAGACATCTTAACACTGTGCAACTGATGTAAATAAACATCCAAAGCACAGATCAATATTGCTTTCCTACTTTTGCATTTTGAACAACACATGCTAGCAATTTACATCCTTTCTCTCTTTCTGGCTGATTGGAAAGGCTGCATTCATTTAAACACATCGCATGCGTACACACACTCACTCCACATATTTCTTTTAAAAGTATTCAATATATCCCAACAGCCAGGACTGTACTTTATAATCACATTACAGTCACCTGCTGGTATATTTCTATTAATTATGTAAACTGATATCTCAAGAGCTCCAACAAGTATTTGAATCGGCCATTTGAATACCTGCAATACCTGGAAGATAAATTAAAGAAAACACAAGCTAGGTTGGCAAAAACATGAACTGCCAACAATTTGGGCATCTTGTCCTCCTATGCATGCACTTGGCATTCTTTACAATTTCATGAACTGTAGGCGCTTCCTCTTCTACATGCATCTGACCTCATAAATCTCAGGAACTGGAGATTTTATTACAGCAGCCAAAAGATTTGCAAGGCCTGCCAATCCTGCTGAGAGGCTCGCCCCCCTGAAGAGAAGAGGGTCTGATGAGGTACGAGGGAGTCTGATGTAAGGGAGTATATAAACCAGCGGCACCGAAGTCAGCGGCGTGAGGGAGTAAGGTAAACTGTTTCCACAGAGACGCTCAGAAGAAGCCAGGTAAAGAGCCCGGAAATAGGGCAAGAATGGGCAGAAAGAAAAAGAGGCTCGGATGGGGAAATAAAGTGAAAGAAAAAAAAGAAACCACGCCCAAGGTGGGAGTAACACAAAATAATAGCTGTGCATCATATTCTAATCTTCAACTTAATTTTTGAAAAGAAATATCTACCATTTTGAGAGCTGAGTATGAGTTCATTAGATGTGTTGCTTCTCTCACGGCATTAGGATGTTAACATCACCTCTTTTCTTTCTTTTTAAATTTCTTTAAGAAATTTGGTGGAAGTGAGAGGAATGAAGAGACACGTCTATTTTTCCTATAAGAAACAATGGGCTATAGAGGAAGTGACCAAGGAGACTTTCTCAGGGATGTAACGTAACGTTAATTTAAATCTCTCAAAAACATTATCTGCTTTTTTTCCCTTTAAATTTGTTAGGATGCCTTTACTAAATCATTTTCTCTAGACTTAGATTCCTGCAATAGATTCTGTCAGCTATTTGTACTTCAATAAAACTCAGGTATTTAAATTTAAATATTTGACAAATAACGCAGATGAACAAAGACTTTGAGGTAGGAAAAAAATACTGCAGTGCTATTTATAACTGGATAGGGTTTCTGTTTTTTTTAATGACCATTTTGCTGTGACACTAACTACCCTCTGATATGGTGGTTCAGAAGCCACCAAGCACTCAAATTACCAGAGACATTTTTTGGTCTTTATTTTGGGAATGCCTCTGTAAAATACTCCATCATCAAACATGTTAAAAAACCTTGTAAAATAAATACACAGTAGTGTGAGGAAGTATTTACGGAAAGGTAGTAGGAAATTCCTGAAAGGTACTCTCTATGTAAATAGTTAATGAATGATATTTCTTAATCACTCACCTTATGTAGAAAATTGTATAAAGTATTTCCAGGAATAGAAGGAGAACAGAAAATATAATAACAAGGGGGAAAAAACCCACCATAGTAACGAGAGCTACTTTTTTGGAGCTCCTACCAAGCGTCATAATCCTCACTATAATACTTGGAATTAAGGACATTATCTCAATTTCACAGATGAGGAAATTGAGGCTCCAAGCTAGCTCCAAACAGGTAGCCGATAGTGAGATCAGGTGCAAATTCATATCCTTCTTGTTCCAAAATCTGTCCTTTCTACTGCATCGTGCTGCCCCTCCAAAAGAAGAGACTTAAGAAAAAGTGCCAAGTATTTGACCATTACCTGACCTCTTATAAGTGGAAATTTTTTAAAAAAATGACCCTTTTCTGAGAAGACTTTTGTGAAAGGGAGTTAGATAATACACATGAAGTCCTTAGATTTTTTTTAAAAGGGAGGTATGATTTAAACCTAGTAGTCTGTTATGCTTGGCTCATTTAGAACTACTAGAAAACCACATCTTCTATCTTCCCACTTGGGGCCAGCTCCTCCGTTCTCCACTGCTGGGGACTGCGCCATCAACCCTGGGGGCTCCCTGGAAAATGAGTGGCACTGTTTAGGAAGCGAGATCAAAGGAAGAGATTGGAGGCATTGCACATTTCCTCATTTCTATTGAAAATAACTTACACTTCATAGCCAACTGATCATAGATTATTCCATTACAAACACTTTTCATAATAAAAACAAATAATTATTAGTAATTATGTAATTATGTCTGTGTCTTCCTCAATAGAGTAGAAATTGCCTAAGGGCAGAGATTATGTCTCTGGTTTGCCAATGTCTCTCTAGAACCTAGCACTATAAATGTTTATCTGACAAACTGTCTAGTCAAATACTCGTTTCAATGTAAGAAAACAGGTATAGGAACGTCTCAACTTAAAAAACATTTCACTTACACAACATGCCTCATTCTTTTCAACAGCTCAAGTTCACTGTAGTAAGACAGTGTAATAGGACAGGGAGTGGAGGTAGTGAAAGTGATATGGGTAGAGATCACTTCCTAAGAGCAAGAAGTATTAGCCCCGACCATGGCAATCTGCTCTTACCTGTGGGGCAAGGGGTACAAGGTTCCTTTTTTTTTTTTTTTAATTTTCTCCCACACCTACATGGGGGGATTTAAGTTTCCAACATTCTGAGATGAAATTCAGAACAAAGTATTGTACAGGCTTTTGTAGGTATGTTTGGGACTCTGCACATAATTATAACACTGAACTTTAGGGAAAATATATTCCAAGTCCTAAACAACTGATGCAATGATTATGCAAATTTGTCATTACTTTTGATTCTGAACTGTAAGCTTCTTGAGGGCAAAGGGTCTATTTCATTCCAGATCTGAACACACCAGGTCTAACAGAGTTTTTGATACCATGGCAGATACCTGGGCAATGGCAGGTGCTCAATAAATATTTGTTGATGGACTGAATATGTGGTTTTTGAGGAGGCAGCAGATCTAATTCCTGATTATATTTTCTGTGGGCGAACGTCAAGATTGGTCTGAATTTACTAAACACACACAAACTGATGATAGAGGTGACAGCTCAGCAGCAGATACTGGGTGGCAGGAAGGAGTCAGCAGGGGACTGAAAGTCTACAGACAATAAACAAAGCAGAATAATCCACAGCGATAAGTAGAATTGATTGCAGGAGGTACAACATTTAGCTATACCTTGCAATAAAAGAAGCTACGTAAGTGCCAAGGAACTCCCGGTGACACCAGGAGATGGTGACACTGAGGTTGGTGGGGGTCACTAAGTCACGAGGAAAGGTGCAACCGAAGGCTCTTCTATTAAGCACAGAAGGCTGCGTCCTAGGCTGACGATGCAAACACATATGTTTAAAGGTGCTCACATATGTACCATCACTCATTTCCCATTCTCGTGCCTTCAGCATCTAGGTTTTTAAAATTTATTTTGTTTTGTCTTGTTTCTGAGGTTATGTTTCGCACATTTTAAAGTAGCCCATCAAAATAATTTTCAACTTATTTCTCAAGTCATAATAAAACACTTAAGAAAGATATACAAAATATTGAGCCTGTTAAGGAAGAGAAAAGATGTGAGTAAGCCTGGATGAGATCACTGTCTTTAAATAGAAATATTTACATACTGTTCATGCATGTGCATCATCGTATACGTGCACACTTTTAAGTACAAACGTGGGTGTGTTTAGCTGTAACATTGCATAACATGAGGACTGTATAAGTGAAATCAGATCCTTCTTTGAGAGTTTGATGTTGTTTTTATTATCCAGTTTCCACCACTATGAAATAAATTATGTGGTTCAAAAGTTGCCTGAGTTAGCCTGCTGGCAATGGTGGGCATCAAAATTGCAGTGGGTAAGTGGTTTTCCTTCACACTGCCGAGTACCCACATTTTTTCTGTATTGGTTCAGCCCATTCTTAATGACCATGTTTAAAAACATTTCTAGGAATTTTCCTTTCACTAGTTTTGATAGATTCCCTGACTTCTTTCCAATAAAAGGAATATAACTCATCTTAGTTAAAGTAATTGTCGTGAAGGACAGTCAAATGATTAAAATTTGTCATCAGCCAAGAGAAGAGAGAAGGAAAAAAGGCTTATAGTAGAAAATTCAATATATCACAGGAAAGACAAACAAAGAGTTAACATATTGAAATTAAATGCTGCTTTGTACAGAATAGCACAACCTTGATGGTGCATTGTAGTTGAGAAAATAGAGCATTTACTTCAAGAAAATAAAGACTTTTTGATACAAAAGCGCCTCTTTCACTAAAATTTCATATCAGGGCACAACTTTGGTGTTGTAATTTAAAAAAAAATGAAATGGAATAAAGGAGAAGTTTATTTAAAACACTACCAGCATGAGCTTTATAATATAAAACAAGATAGAAAAATGTTGATACTTGCTTTCTGGAAGCCAGGCAGTACTTGTATTTTGTGAGGCCCTGTGACATTGAGTTACACATTTTCAATGACAATGACAACTAGGAAAGTGCTCCAGAAACCAGAAAAAATGCATTTGGGGTTGGGCCTATGCATCACAGAACAGAATCAATCTTCCTAATTAACGGCAAATTAGCAATCCCAAAATGAGTGGGATCAACCTGTCTTCACTGGCCAAGAATCATGCTAAGTATAGAGCTTCCTCTAAGTGCCTCTAAATTACATTTATGCCCATATAAAGTAACATTCTTTTAATCTAATACTACATTAGTGTCACTGTTTTTAAAGTTATTGCCCCATTTAAAATTTCTATAGATAGGTGGACAGATAAACAAATTAATAGACAGATATGCACATAATCAGACATTTCACAAAGCAGGGCTCTAAGGTGGTCACAAATCACTGAAAAGAGTATACAAATACTTATTAGCATAAAGCTCACCAAAGAAGAAAAATTTAGGTTGAATAGTGATATTCTTAAAGTCTCATGGCTATTTAGACATGGACTATCTATATATATTAAAATACAGAGATAAAAATTAAGAAGAAAGTCATTCAGAAGAGAATAATTATGGCCAAAGCCAACTTAATGGCTAATGACTGAAACAGAATTTTGCTAAAATTGAGGTTCTGTTGGGTAGTATCATTTAGGTTTATCAGTCAATTTAATATCCATAATGTGTTAAACACTGTTCCAAGCTGTCACGTGGCGTGAATCTGAGGGTACTAATCACAGTGGCGTCTACGGAAATGGTGCCCCCCTGCAGTTGTGCAGTACACAGAATGCTAAGTCCTATGCGGTGGCCCTGACTGTACCATACAGAACAAACTAAAAGATATGATTCATGATTTTTTATGAATTTAAAGTCTAATAAAATGAGAACCATCTGTTACCATTTTAAAAATTCATTAATTTAAAATTCAACTACCAACAAAAGGAAGAATAGTGATTATCGTCTTTTTTTTTTTTTAAGGTTAACATATTTCCACCAAACTTACTAGAGTAGAAAGACTTTTGTTGCTGTTGTTGTTTGCTCTTGCTCTTTTGTTTTTGGGTTTAATCATTAGAGGGTCCAGTAAAGGGCCAAGGAGTCCCTGAGACTGTAGGCAAAATTACATGTGTGCACATGTGTGTTTGTATGTACGGTGTGGATTTTTCTGGGGAGTCACAGGTTTCAATAGAGTCTTAGAGAAGTCTATGACCCAGCAAAGGTTCAGAACTCGTAGATTACAGTTGCAGAATGAGGAAAAGCCTTGAATTATGTATTGAAGGTGGCTTAGTAGCCAAAAAAGTACAGGAGAAAGGAACTACTAGTCTATTATAAGAGAGAGACTATTTGATATTTGGAAAAACTTGCTCTTCAAAGATCAAACTTTGACCAAGGAACAAAGTTAGTAAATAAGTCACTGAAATCTTTCACATGCAAACCATTAATTTGAGTGAAACAGCAAGCTCTTCATCTTTGTATCTCCTTTGCATCACCACCAAAAATGGGCCATCCCAAGAATAGCCTTAAGGATGCTGATCTGAGAGAAAGTCAAGACAGTCTGTTCTTTCCCAGAGTGAATCTTAAAGTTGTGGTCCTGCTGAGCACCATTTCCAATCTGGGCTACTTGTGGAAATTAGGTGGATAGCTTGAACTCCCTCTTGAACAGGTAGAAACACTATTTCACTATTTAAGTATCAGGACAATTCAGTTTTCCCTGAGGTCTTCTAGTCCAGAAGAAAACTCTAAAAATTAGATATACTTCCCAAAGCCATTATTGACAAGGGCAGGCCAGGCTGGATATGCATTTATCAGGTTAAGTGGGACTCTAGTCACCAAGGAAGAAGGAAATTTACCTCTACATCATGGGATTCTTTTTTATCTCCACCATTAGGCATCTTGCTATTCTTAGAAGATCCTTACATGTAGTTATTCTGCCAATTACTTTACATTAAAAGAACACAGCTTGTATTCTTAAATCTTGCATGATTTAGAGACCAGTTTTAGGAAATGGTATCTTAGAAAGAGATAACTCTTTTAATGAATCCCAGGCTTTCAGTGCCAGCTATTCTTCTTCCCATTTGTTAAGCATTTGTGTGTGTGTGGAGCAGGTAGAGGCAGCTGGAGGTAGATGGAGTGAAGAAAGGAGACTCAGATTTTCAATTTTCTTGAAGAGAGCAATGGGGAAATTCTATTACCTATGTACATGAAGTTTCACTTTTAGACATAGGAATTGCATGTCCTTATGCTTTTTTTCTGACCGTATTGGCATGACTCTCCAAAAGCCCCTGGGGGGAAAAAATCAACATATGCCTCAGTTTATACCTCTGTACAGAAGAACCAAGAATAACTAACTCACAGGATGTTAGGAAATGAATTATTGTTGATAAAGTACTCTTATAATTGATGCCATGTAAGTGGTGATTACTATTAAATGGTTGTCACTGTCACCTCTGCCTAAAGTCAATCCTATCTCTAACATTTCTTTTATTTTTCAAACTTCCTCTTTTCAATGTTAATAAAATATTTGGCAGCTGTGTATATCACGTAAATGCATTAGGGCATAAAAGCTAACATTTTCTTTTAATTTTGACAATGTGCATACTATTGGTAAAGAATATTGAAAGAAATACAATGCGTAAGTAGATTTTACACCACATTAGAGTTGTCCAATTTCTCATGTTTAAAATTTTTCTGCATGACTAGAGCCAGGAAAAAATACATGCCAGCATAATTATATGAACAGTTGAAATTTAAACATATTGAAAAGGAGAAGAGAACATGTCCACCCATTTGTGTTTTTTCCCCTTCTCTTTCTTCCATAACAATCCCAAAGATGAGTAATTTCTTTTCACAGAGTCAAACTGAAGGCACAAAGCTTTAACATTCAAAGAAGGGAGGTAGGGGGGAAAGAAGCTTTTTTTTTAAGTACTGTGCAAATCAATACACACAAAAAAATCTCAAGATGATAGTTTAATTAAAATGTGCACTAGGCAATTCATCAGCCTCCTCCCTTGGTGTACTAGCCTCTAGAATTTGCCTTCTGCTTTCTGATCCCTGATGGTTTTAACTTGAAGGCATTTAAAATATCTTTCAACCGGCACCTTTCCACTTAGCTTACATTCCTTGTTTTTCTTTATAAACAAGAAATTGTACTGGCTTTGTGATGTTTGTTATGCTTCATGCTTTTTCATCTCCTGCATGAGCTTTGCCTAGCATGAAATGCTGTCACCCAGTGAAATTTACCTGAGAGCTAAAGGGGGAAAAATCTTCCAAGTGTATTTGGTTACAAGTTCATAGCCAGCTAAATCACTGGCAATTTTATGCTACCGGTTATTTCAATTTAAATGTTTGTAAAAGCACATATAAAAATAAAATAACCACTCCCACAGTCATCAAAATGAAAAATCTGCTTGGATTAGAATATACTGTAAGTTGCTTTAAACTACCATGTGGGAATATTATTCAATTCCTATTACATGGTGTTCTAGGGATACCTTGGCAGGGACATAAAGCCACTGAACTCTTGGCTCCTTAATAGTTTGACTCCCATTGTAATTGCTTTGTTCACTGGCTGCCCTGGGTATTCATGATTGTTTAGAGTCCAAGGTCACAGATCCAATATGGTAGTGGCTCCCACTTTTAGCTGGCTGTTAAGTTTTTAATGTTAGCTTTGTTTCCATTACCATCATCTTTTTCAGATCCGGAAATTCTTATTTTTATTAAATAATTCGGGTTAAGTGCCCTATGACGTTTCTATTCAACCCTTCCTCCAACTTGCATACTGTAGTTAATTCAAAAGCCGCCCAGTAACAAATTCAGCCCCAATTTTTTGAAGACTTCTTAAGGTTCCTTAAATGTTTCATGTTTTTAAAAAACTGCATATACCCATTTGGATGGATTATAAATATCTCACTTAATAAAAATTATTTCAACCATCATAAAGAATCTCAACTCTTAGCGTCTTACTAATTATTTTTTCACAACAGTCCTGACACAAGCACATAATAATAATCAATCATATGCCTAGGTTTTAGGAAGTGTGAGGACTTTACTTTTTCTTAATATGAAAGTAAAATACTAGCACTATCAAATTACAGAGAGGACAGGAAACTAAATATATGATCAAGATATGTTCTTGTTCTTTTATGTATTTTTTCTTTGTGAGGTAATTAAAAAATGAAAACAAAAGGATTTTGGAAGTAAAGTGTGATGTATTAGAAATGGTTCTGGACCCAGTCTGTTCAGCTTTGGGCTTCAACTCTAACTAGTTGTGTGGCCTTGGGAAAATCATTTCCCCTCTCTGGGTCTCAATTTTTTTTTTCTTTTTTGCGCAAATTAAAGTTTTAGATTAGATTATCTATAAGACCCTTTCTACGTATAATACATGTAATTTAAAGCATTCAATATTTAACTCAAGTAAACACTTTACTTTATTAGCAACTGTCCAGAATTGGCAGGAATATTTTACATTTTAAATTCCCCATTGCCTCTAAATCATGCATTAGTGCCACTGAACAGTTTTGTTTTTTTTGAGCACCCAAGTAAGACCCTTTAGGAGCATCTTTTGATACAGATACCCAGAATCCACTCAAGCATTAGGTGAGCACTTACTGTGCGCCAGGCAGACTCCTAGGATCTAGTGGAAAGCAGAATAACTATGGTTTTGGCTTTTCTGGAGTAGGAGATGCAATTTTTAACTTATGGAAATTGAGCAACACTTTTCTCCATTTACTCTTACTTCTTTTATAAAGTTGATGGTAAGCAACTATGTTTTTATTTTCCTGAGCATGGACTTCTCAATAAGCGAGTGCAATTGAGTCATGGGAGGTATGTGTTCCTGGAAGTCATGCGAGAGAACTACATAAAATGTTGCTCTACTATCATTATAATGTGTTTGATATTGTATTTAATACTCCCCTTTAAATAAAGATTTAACAATCCCAAAATAACATATTCTCATGAAATGACTCAACTTGTCCTACCACTCTTTTTTTTTTTAATTATGAATGCTCAGCTTTCTGAAGAAATTGTAAAGTTTTCATATATTATTCCAAATAGCCAGGACTGGATGGATAACAAGGATGATTCATTCATTGCATTCAAGGGGAAAAAGATGATTGTTTTGGAAAATTTTCAAACTCATTGAAAAGTAGATTTGTTTGGATTTTCTAGGGTTCATCAATATTAACGGTACCCAATGAGAAGATCTGACAAGGGATATGCTTATTTTTGGAAGCATCCTTGACAGAGATGAACTTTGATGTAGCAACATGTCAATATAAACAGTGAATCAGCCACTGATGAAAGGGGACCTTAGAGAATAAGAAGGATCTTCAGTAAAATTTAAATAGCATATTTAAATAATTTAATTAATGTAATAATGATCTAATGATTTAAATACCAACATATTTAAATAGCATAGTTATAGCTACCCCTAGATGCCCAACTTTATTCCTCCTTTGCTACGTAGCCAGGAATTGACAAAGCAGTCAATTAGCCCCCCCAATTTCAACATCTTAAGTCAGTTTAGACAACCCTGATAAATTAAGGTGAATGTGCTGGTGGAAAAAACATTTGGTTTGACCATCTAAAGGACTGCAAATTCAATGGCTATTCGTGAAACTCTACAGGTAGTGCTGACCTGGTGTTTGAGTTCTTTTGCTCCTCTGAATAGAGGTGTCTACCTTGCAAGAAGGGTTTTAGGAAACGTCTTATCAAAATAATTAAGATAAGGAGCTGTGCATAGCCTCTACATAAAAACTAAATAAGATATACTTTTCATAAGACAGTATTTCATTTTTCTCCAGTGCTGCCTCTTAAAAACTTATAAAGCACCATGAAAGTGACAGGCCAAAAGGGAATGAAACGGTCACTTTTGAAGCAAATTTCTTTAGAGCAGAGCTCACCTACAGCAAAACTACCACACTCTTGAGAGCCAGATCAACACCACACTATTAGGAAGACTGTTTTGATTTTGTTGCTGACCATGATGAAATTACACAACCCTGCAAAATTTTTAACCATCGTAACTACGGAAAAGTGTGGGATGTCTACTGAAGCCAAAACTTTCATGGCATAAAACGTTTACCTCTGTATCATCCCATCCGACCTTGGAAAAGAAAGATTTATTTCTTTACTTTGCCTAAGATTCCATTTTTAAGAAGAACTTTGTGCTTTCAACAGGTGTAAAACTTTTTTCTCCCACCTTAGTCCGTCTTCCCAATTAAAAATTTTAAACTACATATTGAAATCTTGTCTGTATAGCTTTCTGCCTTAGGAGCTCCTCTATAACCATATGGTATAGTCCTTTTCAGGGTCCCCTCTAAAGAACAGTGATCCATGCAAACTCACTGCTAAGTTCCTCCCAGCTCTCTCTCCTCAAGGTCTCCTCTCTCTTCTGGACAAGCTCATCTGCTCCCAGGGCCTTGAATAACATCTGTACCCAAGACCTGCCTTTCCCTTCCCTTGTCCGTCCCACAGTGCTTCCTGTTATTCCCTCTTCCCCTGCACGAGTCATCTCTATTTTATGCTGTCTATTGTGAAAACAAAATCAACTTCCCAGAGAAATGCAGGCCCCATTCAAACCTGCTGTCATTGTGAAAAGAACTCCCAAGTCCTTGTCCCCCACAAGGTTCACCAGAGTGGTCTGCTTCTCCTTTTTCTATCCTCATGCCACGTTGACTTAGTCACCAAATCCTGTCACTTTTTTTTTTTTAACAATAGGGGGAAAAATCGGTTTCTCTTTCTTCATTGTAATAGCTGAATCTCTGATTGAGGGTCTGTTTAAGTCTACTGTGACTGGGCTCTCTCCCTCTCTTCTAATCAATTCAAAATACAATGGTTAAAATTGTTTTCATCTCACTTGCTTTGACAAGATTTTTTTTTTCAGTTCACAGGCTTAGAATAAAAAAAACACGATAGAATTTTACAGATAGAAAGAAGCTTAAAAATTACCCAGTCCCCATTCTTTTATGGATGAGGGAATAGATACAGAGAAAGGCTAAATTGCCCAAGATCACACAAATTGCCTGAGCTGGAACTAGACCCCAGTTGCCTCTGGCCCAGTCAGCCCCTTTAACACGCCGCATTGTATCGTCCGTTGTCGGCACATTCAACTTTCCTTGATGCTGTTCCCACCATGACCCTTGTGGCCTGGGGAGTCTGTTTCTCTCACTGTACTTCATATACTTGCAAATTCTTTTTCTCTGGTCAAGGAGAGCTGATTTCCTCCCAGACTCCTTTACTCAATTCCCCTACTTTCATGTTCTCTCACACTATTTCTAACCACTAAAACACTTCCTTCCCCTGATTCAAAACTAACTTCAAATCTAATCTCCTCCAAGAAATGGCAGGCTAACAGTCACCCTCTCAACTCGACAACTGGCTTTCACGTACAGTTTCATCCCTAGCCTTCTCTCTAGTCTCATTTGAATTCAATTCAACAAAAAAGTTATGAGCACCAACTAAGAACAAAGCACTGTGGTTTGGAACCATCTCTTAGTCACTTACAAGACAGAAACACACACACACACACACACACACACACACATCCCAGAAATTATTTCAGACTGTCAACTAGTTTCAAAATCTAACTGGAGATTAGGACTCTCCCTCATGAAACACAACCTAATTTTGTTGTGATGCTTAAAAGAATCATTTTCTCTTTGGGTTCATTTCGGCCCATTTGGAAGAGTTAAAAGGACCTTCTAGGAAGGTCTAGCAATTGAAGTCCTCATTTTAACTTACTTTGCTAATGATTTACTGGTGTCACTGGGAAAATAAAAATATCTCCATGAATTGTGAATTTTCTCAAGAAATTTTACCTATTTGTCATTAGAACAGATATAATTCATTATAATATACTGTAAGGGCTGCCCATAACTGCTTAATAATATTGTGTCATGAGAATGAAATTAGTGAACATGCTGCCTGGGGCTGGAAATATTTTTATTGTATAAAGATTTTCTGCTGTAATAGGATTTGCCTTATTCATAATATCTAAAATTCTGGAGTCACTGTATTACCAACCTAACACTAAATTGACAGGTATTATTTATTTAGGGTCTGGAATAGGCAAGCTTTCCTTCTGAGGCCAAATTATTTGGCAATTCTTTTGAATTGAGATGGCAGGATATTAGTTCCTGCTGATAATCTATAGACATGACACTGTTACATCATAACCAATGCTCAAATCTCTAGAGAAACAGCATCCTGAAAATGTTACCCTAAGAGAGCTAGACTACTCATCGCTGTGATGGAAACAGGATATAGATTCTACTTACCTGCAGAGATTTGGAACTGGAGCATTTTCTTGTCTGTGGGTTATGGCCCCATTTCCAGAAAAATCTATCTGAGCCTAATGTAACCTAGCAAATCTTTCAAATGAAATAGTCTTGTGGGAGGCAAGTTGTCATTTTCTGACATATTATTTAGGGCTCAGTTCAGGTTTCATTCTTTCTTCTTTCCTCACTTAAACCCCCTGCTCATTCTCCATAAGTGCCATTTTCTAATTAAGGAAAATGAAATTTGTAATGTGTAGAAGGGAGACATGACCTCCCTTATGAGCCAGTCTCGCTCCTCTCCGCACACCATTAAAAAATAGAATCCAGGGGTGGTTGTTTTTTTAATTGGTATCACTTTGTCTTTAGTGCAAAACACATGGCAATAATTTAGTGAACTCCAGTGTTTCTCTTGTGGCAAATTGATAGCATAATTTTATTATGAGTGGAACAATGACTTCTGGGAGCACAAGCGAGTCTCCCAGAACTACACATAACTCGGTTGACTAAATGTAATACTTGGAGAAGGTAATGAAAACAGAGCCGAGGCTCAGCAAGGACTAGAAGATTTCAGTTTCTAGCTCCTGTCAAAAGGCTACTCAATAAATCATACCTGAAGCTTACTTAATGTCAGAAGCCAGTAAGCTGACAAAGTGCAACGGGGTGCTGTCCTCAGAAAAGGCACACCAAGTCACGTGATCTCTGGTCCCTGGACCTGATGGGGTCATATAATCTGTCTATGGATTTTAATAAGTAACCTATTATGTTCCCTTTGGTGCTAATTATTTTACACATCACTTGTTTCCTGTTTACTGACATTGCTTTAGTGCTTTCATTATGAAAAAATTACGAGGAAAGTTAATCCTTATGACTTTACTATTCTACTCCACAGGAAGTTTCTACTTTTCTCTTTCACATTCTTCTTTTATATCAGCCCAGTCCACCAACACAAACATTAAAAATAAAGCAAGAAACACAGAATCTGTGGGAACATCTCAAGATATCATGAAACTTGCGTATTTAGTAAAGCGAAGAGCCCCGGAGAGACATGCAGATCCAAGACCATCAGGATGCAGACACACACAGCTAAGAAAGTATTGGGAATTACCCTATCTAACCCACCTTTAGATAACACAGGAAATAAACCAGTTATGATCAAATTCCACTGTGCAACTTTCTACAAATCTTTATGAAGAGGAAATTTGCCCTTGGGCTCTCAGGAATACCAGTGCATCCTTTCAACCACACTGCCAAATAAAACAATGGGAATCAGATCCACAGAGTTTTGTTTTGTTTTTTCCAAAAGACCGCTTTACCCATCTCCTTATGCATTTTATTGGATACATTACTTTAAATATTCTCATCATCATCCTACTGGAATGACAGGCCCCTTTTTTGAAGAAAGAGGGTGCTTTTCTGAATTTTAGAAAACAATGTGCAGAGATAAAGAAAGCGGACATATGTTTGATAAATGTTAAGTGAAATGATCCCCCCAATCTAGGTCTAAAATGGATAGCAATTTAACCTTGAAATTACCAAAAAGTCAATATCAGATGGGTGAAAAATATGCAAATATCTATAACCATCTCTATGAAGGAGATCTATCCATTAATAATGGAAAAAGGAATCCCCTATTAGGCATTGTTATGATAAACCCTTGGTCAAGAATAGCGCATTCCTTCCTCAAAGATTTAGCTGAAACCATTAAGCTGAGACCTTTCAACTGGTTTTTCACCTGTGGGCTTTGAGGCAAATTTGAACCCAGGTCTTTGGGGTAACAGGCTTGACATTAGTCCACTGCTCCACCCACTCCTTTATTAATTACTACTAAAGTTTGTTGCTTATCTGAAGGATTTAAGGAAGTTTGGAACTCAAGAGGTCAACATTAAACAGCCTGAAACCTTAGCTTGCAGGGATTTATCTAAAAGATAGGCTGTATCTTGAGACACACGGGAAATCTCATATCTTTTCAATGTTTACCTTGCAAGGGAAAAAAGAAAGAACCTTGCATGTGTTTCAAACTACCTGCAGAACTAACGATTTTGGATGAGGGCTGGGAGTTAGCTAGCTGCAAATCTATGCTGATGATCAACCCGCAACAAAGATTCTGATTCATGCACACACATACACAAAACATTTAAAAAGTTTATTGTCATCTACTTTGATTACAATAAAACAATGAAGCAGGAAAAAGATTTAAAGAAAGCTTGAAAAAAAAAAGAAAAAGAAAAAAGAAAAAGAAACCAAGGTCCCATGTACTTTTCAATCCAGGTTTCTAATAATTTTGCAGATTAAAAATGATATTTCTAGTTTAAGGGATAAAGGGAATAGTTCTGAATATTGTAAATTGGATAGAATTCTTGGAGCAAGCACTGGGAAGTGCCACCTAATTGACGCGCGCACTCTCTCTCTCATACTTGAAAAATCCAACACAATGGAAACAACAGCAACAACAAAACAAGTCCTCAAGATCATAAGGTTAATAGGGCCTACATTTACTCATTAACAGAGCAGAGTCTCAATTAAGTAATTTCTAGAAGGCTGCTCTCCATGAATGAATGCATGAATGAATGAGTGAAGTGGATAAGGATCTGGTCTAAAGGCTATTCATAAAGTACTTAGTTCTCTGAGAATGATTTTTTTTAAAGAATTAAAAAATACTCTATATAGTGGGTAAATGAAGAAATGAGGGGAAAAAAAACTTACCAGAAAAGGCACAAATGTAGTAAAAAGGACTGAGAATTTTGAACCAGGTGGTAATTATCCAGAACTCTTCTTATTAGGAGTAAAAATTTAAGGAAAGTAAACAATATGGTATTGGTATATTCTGCTCACTCTTCTACCTTTCTTTTAAGAGCTGCTGATTTAGGGGCTCTGTTTAAAGTTTGCATTTAAAAGCCCCCTGTGTTCTGGAAATAACAGTGTAATTTGAGAATTCCTTTTATTTTTTCTTAATGGTTATTTAAAATATGACTTCTACTTTATCTATCTGTGACTGAGGTTAGGAAATACATAGTGAACCAGTTGCTATAGCATAATCTTGTAATATTTTCTACATGTTATCTTCATTTTTTTCCTTCTTCAAAATAAGTCAATAGCTAAGTCAATATTATCCGACTTTAAAATCATGCAACCCACGGATGTATAGATTTTTATTTCTGTGTTACTTTGAGAAACTATGGAGTTCATGCCACTGAGATGGACAAAGGGCTTATTTGAGCAAACCTTGTCTCTCTTCCAAATACTGGTATAATGAAGTGCAGAAGTAGGTAGAGCCTTGTGCCTTATGCAGGATTTGTCTGTGGAGTTTATTGTCTTCACCAATGAAAGAAAGGGAGTTAATTCTAAAAATCTTCAAATATGAAAAATATTCTACATTTCGCCAAATTTGTCTCCATATTTAGAGACTTTTGAAAATAACTATCAGCATGAGAAATTTTATCTTCAAAAAAAAGGGTCTCATTTAAATATTTTCTTAAAGGGGTATTTTTTTTTTTTTGGAACTGGTTCAGAAACTTGTTGCATTCCTTTTTTGTTGTTTTGTGTTTTCTCTGTAACACTGTACTTTCCTCTAAACGAGAAACTTTTTTTTCTCCCCTTATTGGCATTCCAACCTAGCAAAGAAATATGCATCCTGAGATAATGCTGCCAGCTTGCTATGAAAACCATATTTCATTCTTTCTTTGCAGAACGAAAGGGAAAAGCACAAAGGAGCTGGTATAATTGAATGTAAAGGATTGCAGCAAACCTCCCCTTTGAGTCCCCTTGCTGGCATCCCCTTCCTTTATTTCCCCCCTCTACTCCTTTTGTTTACCACTTTTAAAAGGCTCTTGCTGAGTCTGAGCTGCTTGCCCAAATTTGGACTGAATCTAAATTTCTGGAAATGTTACTCCCGTCTCTACAGAAGAGAATGTGTTTACAAATGGTGATCTGACAGGGCAATGGGTTGGAAACACAGCTACCTAGGTACGAAACATATCTCCAATTTTTGGATCAGCGTGGAAATATGGTGAACCTGCTGTAGGAAGTGAAACGGGAAAATGTGGTAACATTCCCTCTTATTCAAAATTGTTATGCCATGTGTTGATACCCTCATCGCCCCTAGTTATGTTTGCTGCATATAGAACAAAATGAAATCCACTTAAACTTCAGGGCAATCCCTCTGGTTAAACATTAATCATGTGAGTTTCTCTTTTCACTTCCTTTAATCTCTCCTCCCACCTCCTTTTGGTTTTCTTCTCAGAAAGAATTGCAGTTCGCCCAGAAATGATAATCATGCCATGGAGACAGGAGGATTTGAACCAGTGGTAGAGAGGGAAAGAGTTGAAACGGTCCTGCTGACACAAACTTAGTTCTTTCACTCTATGAATGACTGTTGGTAAGAAAATGCTCTGATTTAGCAAAAGACCTTGTTGGGCTAGTGGTAACTGTATCCCTTGGCCTCTCTGCCTCCTTCCACTGGCCACTATATTTTTCTGGTGTAGGAAGCAATCTGAGAGAAGCATTTCACCTCAAGCACACCAAACTGGAGTTCAAAAGTATGCTTCTTTGTATGCATTTTCTCAGCATCGGCAGTTTCGGCACATTAAATGCTGACAATGAATCTAGCACCTGGCAAATCTGACTTGAGATTCAAATGGGTTTTTATTCAGAAACATAGATGTTACTTGGAAATAATCACTGAAGACGGCAGCTATGTGTTTAACAAATGGCAGCAGTGGAAATTGCTGAGCAGAGAGGATATTTAGTCTAGCAGGCTTGCTCCCTTTAGGTTTATCTCAACTCCACCTCCCTGGTTTATCACTCTATCCTTCAATCCTTTCTCTCTTGAGATAAAAGTGTCCAGCTGTCTCTGTACCTCATTTAGATTTCTTGCACCACTGGCCAATTATTCCATATGTTTACTTCAAAGTTATTTTACTCTATTCCCTGCTTACCATCAATGTCCTAATATTACAATGTCTTTCCTAGGGTCTGTTGTCCTTGCTGTGGAATGACAACATACACACCCATGAAAATGACTTGACTTTGCTGTAAAGAAGTACAACCCCTTTTCTTACTTGCTCTGCCCCCTACTAATTAGGCTTCAAAATGGGATGGGGGATTCACTGACACAGGGTCTGAAATCGACTCCCTGTCTTGAACCCCACCTAGAACACTATTATTGTCCTTCAAGTGTAACAGTCAAAACAGAAGCAGCAGCGGTGGCAGCCGCGGTGGTAGCATCTGGGCATCCAAATCTATGTGGGCTGGTGGACTCTGGAGGAA
>PVKH010010608.1:0-18171 GCA_004027955.1 Chaetophractus vellerosus | reverse complement strand
ATTTTATTCACAGGAAAACTTATGTGTCTTATAGAACATAGTGAAATGGGTAAATATTATACAATATCCAGCTTTGAAAGAACAACTTTTCACCATCATGGCATGGTTTAGCTAACATGTTCTTAGACCTGTGCTTGGAAAGGTAAAACACAAAAATTCAAGTGCTGGTGAATGAAAATGTTGGTCCCAAGAGTAATGCTGCATGATATATGATGATATAAAATGGCCTATATCCGCCATTGCAACGTCACCCAGGACAATTCCCAAATCCAAAAAAAAAAAAAAAAAAACCCTGTATTACAACTGCCCTTCCCTCTCCCTGCCCCCAAAAGCATCCAGTGGCCACTGGCTCCACATAATTTTGTAATTTTTTCCATTGCGTGAATCACAACAAGTCTATAACAGGACACCAGCAAGTCCACTCTAGTCCATAGTGCTTCCCCCAATCCTGAGGAGCCTGGGATGGTGATGTCCCCTCCACCACCAAGTGAGAGGGGCCTTATATCCCATGGAAACAATTGATGAAACTATCCTGCCTGCAGCTGCAGACCCTCTCCATTCCCTGGGGTAGCCGTTGTCCATAATCATCTCCCCACTAGGTGTCCTGGGTGAGTTCATTGAGTTGTAGAGTAGGAGTTGCAGCTCCACTGAGCCTCTGGACCCAGTTGTCACATGGACAGCCCATAGTTTCCAGTCTCTGGAAGTACACCTAAAACTGTGGCATCACATATAGGTTTGAATAGAAGAGACAGATGGACCATATGCAGTGAAGACATATTTCGATCAGACTCTGTCATTCTCAGGAGCTAAGATTCCAAATTAGGGGCCACTGGTAAGGCACCAAACTCTGGGGCTATCTGCCCTGATATAGGACCTGGATATCTCCAGAGCCCTCAGGAGCCCCTCTGTTTGGGGTGATATCCATATTGGAAGCCTAGGAAGTCCTACTGGGATCTGCATAAGTGTTACCTCTGGGTTGACCTCCCGACTCACTTTGAAGTCTCTTATCCCTATGAACTCATTTGTCTTTACCATTTCCCCCTTTTATTCAAAGTCTTTTTCCAGTTGTATTGCCCATTGGCATTCGTTAGTAATCCCTCCTTGCCAGGGAGGCTCATCCCTGTGAATCATGTCCCACCCTGGGAGGAAGGTAATGCATTCATATGCTGAGTTTGGCTTAGAGAGAGGCCACATTTGACCAACAAGGATGTTCTCAAGAGTCAACACTTAGGTACCCCATAACACTAGGCTGTTTCAATTTCAACAGCAAAGACTCATAAGCCTAGTCATCAATAACAAGGGCCCATCAATGGATCATCCTCCTTTGCCAGACACTGCCCCTGCACCTGGGGGGCTGTTGCTACTCTCCTGGAGAATATGACAGAGCTCTCCAGGATGGGAATTCAGTGTCCTCTCATTTATTGAGTAATTCTCCATCCCGTGACCATGCCCTGTGAGCATTTGAACAATTTTGCATACCTTTTATGTATGTTCAGGTGGACTTCCTCCCGTGCACCCCCAACCCTGACACCCCCCACCGATGATCTCTCCCGTCCCTGTTGTGATCCTTCTGTGATCCATAGCCTCTTCAAAGGTGAAGCTATAACAATAGCCAATTGCAATGAATAGGAAAATGAAATAATAATGATATTTAAATGTAAGAATTAAAATATAAGAGAACTTAAAAAATAAAAAATAATTTTTTAAGATAGAAAAAATAAAATAAAATATTATTAAAGGATTGGGTTGTTCAAAAAATGTGAAAAAGTAATATATATATATTTCATTTTGCCTTGTTGATGCAATATCTGGTGTCCAGTCTGTTCTGGGGCACCTTCCCCTTCTCAATCCCCAGCATCTCACCATTTTTCGTTTAATTTTCAAAAATTTTTAGGTCACAGCAGAGTCACAAACAGAATACAAGACATTCTCATATACTCAACCTCCTCCCCCATTCCCCCCATTCCAAAACCTTTTTGTATGTGGATGCCAGCACCAACATAACTGACATACAAATAGTGTGACAGAGTGATCTTAATGGTTCTGTATCTCTAATTTTTTAAATCTCTCTATCCTTTTACCTTAGGCAGGAAAAATTAGTTTGAAAATCACAAATTCATGTCTCCAGCACACATAAAGACCGTAAAGTTTAGCAGTCAATTCCTGAGGAGTGGAATCATTAAGTTTACAGAGTTACAGTATTGTAAGTTTCAGAATGTATAGTTCTCTATGAAAATTACAAAGTACTAACAAATAGGAAGAATGGGCCATTCACTAAAAGAAAAATATTTGATAGAAATCATCCTTGGGAAAAAAGCATACATTAGAACTGTTAGTTAAAGATTTTAAATTAGCTATATTAAATATGTTCAGAGACCTAGACATCATTGTCTAAACAGAATAGAAAGGCATAAACTAGAAATTTTGGTGCTGGAGAGTATAGTAATTGAAGTGAAAAATTCAGTAGATTCAGCAGCAATTTGAGAAAGAAGAAGAAAGGATTAAATAAGTAGAAAAGTAGACCACTGAAACTATCCTGGATGAAAACAAAAGGTCAAAAGAATGAAGAAAAAATGAATAGAACTTGACGAACTTATGTCAAACCATAAAGAATATCAGCATATGCATCATTTGTGTCCTCTTCTCCCCCCAAAATGTGTGTGTGTGTGTGTGTGTGTGTGTGAGAGAGAGAGAGAGAGAGAGAGAGAGAGAGAGAGAGAGAGAGAGTGCAGAAAAAGTATTTGAAGAAATTGTGGCTGAAAACTTCTCAGTACTGGTGAAAGACATGAATATAAACCTGATGGAACCTCTGTGAACTCTAAGCAGTATAGGTTCAAAGACAGCTACAATAAGATACATTATAGTGGTATCAAAATCCCAAGAGAACATATCTGGCAGGGGAGATATCATGAACAGAAGGGTGGTTTTCCTGGGGTGAATCTTATCCAATGCACTCCAGATATGCTGACCCCTGTAATTCCCCAATTATGGGAAACTCCACTTCATAATTCGTTTTAGTGGGCTTCTGCATTTGTGCTCTCCCTTTGGGTGAAAATCCAAACGGAAAAGTAATTTTGGAAGCAGTAAGAGAAGTGACATTTTGCATATAAGGGATCCCTAATAAGAGTAACAGCAGATTTCTCCTTTGAAACCATGAAGGCCAGAAGACAAGAGGGGTGAAATACTTAAAGTTCTTAAAGAGGAAATATCTGTCAACAAAGAATTCTATGTCCAGCAAAATTATCCTTCAAAAACAAAGTAGAGAGGCCGGCTGTAGCTCAATTGGTAGGTTGCCGGTTTACCACGAGTGGCCCCGGGTTCGGTTCCTGGGGCCCCCTTGAGCAGGCAGACTGCCTTGAGAAGGCAAGCCGCCACAGGCAGAGCAAGCCTCCACAAGCAGGGCAAGCCACCCGTGAGCAGGCAAGGCTGCCTGTGAGCAGGCAAGGCCACCGCGTGGTGAGCTGACATGGCAGGTCACCACAACGGGGGGGGGGGGAGATGAGCAAACACAGAAGAGTGCAAAGATGAACACAGCAAGAACAAGCAGAAAGGGGGGATATATAATAAATTTTTTTAAATTAAAAAAAAACAAAGTAGAATTTAAATGTACACAGAAAAAATGCTAAAAGATTACATTACCATGAGAATATTCTCGCTGTCTTGATTGTGTGATAATTGGGTAGCCTAGATATTTGCTAGAAACCATGCATGTGTCCCCAGAGCTAGTTTTTGCCCCTAGGTCTGGTTTTCAGAATGCTGGTGATAAACCAAGCCTGATTTATTATATGAGCATACTGTATGGGAAAAGACTGTAACTCTAAGTATCTTTGGTCAAACTTAAGAGATATAGCAGGAACTGCCACGGACAGGGCAAAAGCCACCACGGGCAGGGCAGGTAGCCCGTGAATGAGCGCAGCCAGCCACCCGTGAACTGAAAGCCGGCTGTGAATGGAAGCAGAAGCCACCCACAAGCGGGGAAAGCCGCGCCTGCGCAGTGACCAGTCTCGGCGCGTCACCACAGCGGGGGGGAAAGGGAGACATGTAATAAAATAAATAAATCTTTAAAAAAAAATTAAGAGATATAGCAGGGGGACAGATGTGGCTCAAGTGGTTGGGCATCTGTCTCCCAGATGGAAGGACCTGTGTTCGATCCGTGGGGCCTCCCAGTAAAAATTTTAAAAAGAAAAATATAGAAGGCATGCAGGCCGCCAGGCCCCCCATGAAGGTGCACCATCAGTCCCCATTCACAGGTGTGCCTGCCAGGTCCCACAAGTGGGTGAGACCCCCAGGTCCCATGCACAGGTGCACCACCAGGCCCCATGAACAGGTGCATTGTCAGGCCCTGTGCGTGGGCCCCATGAGTGCATGAGCCCCCCAGGCCCTGCGTGTGGGTGTGCCATCAGGCTCCACAAGCAGGTATGCCACCAGGCCCCACGTGTGAGTGAGCTGCCAGGCCCCATGAGCATGTTTGCTGCCAGGGTCCATGAGAGGATGCCCCATAAGGCCCCGTGAGTGGGTGAGACCCCCAGGTCCCTCACGCAGGTGCACCATCAGTCCCCAGGAGCGGGTGTGCTGTCAGGCCCCATGCATAGGTGCCCTGCCAGGCCCCACGCATAGGTGCCCTGCCAGGCCCCACGAAACATTCAGCAAGATGGTGATGTAATAGGAGACTGACTCAAGGGAGAGCCAAGATGAAACACACCGAAAAACCAAGAACTAAAGTGGCACAGGTGGTAGGATGCTTCTCTCCCACATCAGAGGTTCTGAGGATTGAATCCCAGTGAAGACAAGAGGAAAAGAATGAGAAGAGAGGGCAGGAAATGGACACAGAGAGTTGCCCAGCAAATGGACGCAAAAACAGCAAAAGGGGGGGGGGAGTAAAAATGGATAAAAGTAATCAAATAAATAAATAAATCTTTTAAAAAAGTATAGGTGAGTAAGAGACAGACTATGGTTAGTAGCAATACTTTGATGCTGTTCTTTCATAATTTGTTAACAAATATTTCACAGCAATGCAAACTATTTGTGGTGAGGTGATGTGTGGGAGCCCTGCATGCTGTTATACATGTTTGTTTTGTAAGTTCACAATGTTTACTGAACATTTATTGTTCATGTATGTTCATGTATGAATGATATACTTCAATAAATTGTTTTTTTTTTAAAGATTACATTCCTAGAAGACCTGCCCAAGAGGGATTGCTACAAGCTGAAATGTAATAGTGCACTAGGAAGTATCATGAAGTCATAATGAGAAATAAAGAATTTTTGGTTAAAATAAATACATAGTTAGACTATAATTTTATACTGTGGTATTTCTGGTTTTAACAGCATCCCCATTCTGCACCCACAATGTGAATTATAAGACAAATCGACAAAATAATATGTGAAATATCTGGTAGTTTGCATATAATGTATAAAGATGCAATATGAGACAATAACAATGTAAAGGGGATGGGGCAAAGATACATAAGATTAGTACGTTTGTATACTTCTGAGACTAGGTGGATACTAATTGAACTAATTATTTTTAAAATTTTAATTGTAATTTCAATGGCAAATACTAAGAAAAATAACTAGAAAAAAAAGGAAGGAAGAAATGAGTCAAAATCATACATTACAAAATCAACTAGATACAAAAAGGAATTAATAGAATAATTGAGGAATAAGAAACGTACTAGACACAGTAAATGAGGTAGGAGGGAGCCAAAATAGTATTGGTTTAGGTGGGTACTCACCATCTCTCCAGCAGAGGATGGCTGATTGGGGATGGGAACCTGCCCAGGTAGTCTCTTCTGGGAGCCTGTGGAGAGTCTTGGATGCATCAGTCTGGAGGGAACTGGATGATGAGGTGGACTGCTCAACATAAAATCATGAGTTGTTTATTCCACAGCTGGAAACAGGTGGCTAAACCCTATTCTCTGGGCAGGGGGCCGGGTAGCCCCGAGTCCCACCCATGGTCCAGTGAGGGGGAGCACACTCTGAGAGTGGGAAGATTCTGGCAAAGGGGGGAGAGAGGTTTCCTTTCTGTGGGTTTGGTCACCAGGAACCCCTAGCAGTTTTCAGGAGTGAATTAGCCACTTGGAAGTGGTGCTGGGCTGAGGGGAGAGGCGAATCTGTGGTGCACGGCTGATTTGCCTAACCGTGGGACACAGAGGCTAGGCTCAGGAAGGGGCTGAGCCAGCAATTTTACAGTTCTGCACTGAGTAACACAGTCTCAGCTCCCCTGAGGGGTCAGGCAGTGGGAAGTAGTTGATAAGTTTCCATGAGCCTATTTGGGGTCCCCTCACAGGAGGTGGTTCAGAAGAGGAGTTCATTTAGGACTCCTATTTCCTCCAAAAAAAAAAAAAAAGAAAAAGAAAGAGAAAGAGAGAAAAGCTTTGACTTAGTTTAATCGCTAAATTCTGCCTCAACGCCTGCAGAGAGAAGCTTGCAGGGTAATTGATTAATGAATGTAGGCTGAGAGGCTCCACAAGGGCCCAAGAAGGAACACTGTTCTTCCTTAGCTTTGTTTGACTGCATACTTGTGTGTTTGGCTCTTCTTTGTTTGTTTGTTGCTTTTCTTTCCTATACCCTCTCCTCTTTTTATTTTTTAATTAGGTGCAACTAGCTTTTTTCTTTGCTGGTCTTCTTCTTCCTTGATTTTCCATTCTCTGTGTACAGTGATTGTGTCTACCAACACTATCTCTTCTCCTTCCTTCATCTTTCTACCTTCAGCTTTCTGTTGTGGTTCTTACATTCCACCTTTTTTCATTTGTCCTCAACTTCATGGGTGTCAACTTCTATCTTGTCTATACTGTTCTCTTTTCTTTCTTTTTTTTTATATTAGCTTTTTTCTTTCAGCCTTTTCTTTACTATTTTTCTCACTCCTCATCATTCTGGCCTTATAAATTTCTCTATTTGATTCTCCATTCCATTGTAGGCACTCCACTTTTTCCCCCTATTACTCAACACTTCCTACATGAGTTAAATATTCAGTTTAGTAAGTCTGATTCAGTCCCTCTTCTAACTTTTATCAATAGTACTATTATCCCTTTTCCTTCCTTACCCTTTTTGATTGCTCTGGCCCTAATCTTCTTCCTTCAAGGGAACATAGGAAAAAAGCAAGGAAATACAACAAGAGGAAGAAAGTATCAAAGAGAAAACTTAACACACACACAGAGCTATAAGCTAAATAAAACTCTAAAGCATAGAGAGAAGCTAATCAACTGAATAAACCCATCAAGATAAAATGATGACCGGAGGGCAAAAAAAAAATATTACAAACCATACTGAGAACAGGAAGACATGGATCATTCCAATGAACAAACCAAAAACCAGAAAGAGTTGCAGAACATTGAACAACTAATCAACTAGCTGTCCAAACAAATATCCTGGACCAACTTAATGAAGTGAAGGAAGAGATTAAGGATATTCAGAAGACATGGGAGTACATACTGAAGAAATTGTAAACATAAAAATATGATAATGGATATGATAGTGATGAATAGCACAATCCAAGAAATCTAAAAGATGATGGGTTCACATACCAGCAGATTTGAACAGGCAGAAGAAAGAATTAATGATGTGGAAGACAGTACATCTGAAATCAAACAGATAGTAGAACAGATAGATAAAAATGATAGAAAAAATCCAGCAGGGACTCAGGGATTTAACCAATAACACAAAATGCACAAACATATGCATTATAGGCATCCCAGAAGGAGAAGACAAGGGAAAGGGAAGAAAAGGAGTTTTGAAGGAAATAATGGCTAAAAACTTCTCAATCCTATTTCAGGAGATGGATGTACATATCCAGGAAGCACAGCACACCCCAAACAGTATAAATCCCAACAGGTCAGCTCCAAGACTTACACTTGTCAAAATGTCCAATGCCCAAGACAAAGAGAAAATACTCAAGTCAGCAAGAGAAAAGAGAATCATCACATACAAGGGAAGCACAATAAGATTAAGTGCTGATTTCTCAGCTGAATGCATGGAGGCAAGAAGACAGTGGTATGACATAGTCAAGGTACTAAAAGAAAAAAAACTTCCAGCCATGAATTCTCTATCCAGCAAAGCTGGAGTTCAAAAATGATGGGGAGTTCAAAATATTCACAGATATACAGAAATTAAGAGAATATGCCAATAAGAAACCTGCACTTCAAGAAATACTAAAAGAAGTTCTACAGGTTGTAAGGAAAAAACAGGAGAGAGAGAGTTGGAGGAGAGTGTAAGGACAACTAAAAAGACAAAAAGAGAAATAAAAACAACATAGGACATACATAAACCCAAGGAAAATATGGCACATGTAAGAAATTCATTGATGAACCAGAGTGCCAAGACACTGTTTGTGTAACTATGAATTCTCTCATCCAAAGAGTTGAGCCAGGGGGTCGTTGTGGGCCCTGTGGGGAGGGGGAGGGAGGAACAGAGTGGATCAAACAGGGGGCATTTAGTGGCCAGGTTAAATTTTTTCCATTGTCTTGCAGTGATGGACACAGGACAGGGTGAATGTCATCAAAATTTATAAAAGTGTACTGATGCTGTGACTTTCAAACTAATTTTTCCTGCCTAAGGTAAAAAAAATAGAGAGATAAAAAAACTAGAGATACAGAAGCATTAAGATCACTCTGTCACACTATTTGTATGTCAGTTATGTTGGTGCTGGCATCCACATACAAAAAGGTTTTGGTATGGGGGGGAATGGGGGAGGAGGTTGAGTATATGAGAATGTCATGTATTCTGTGTGTGACTCTGCTGTGACCTAAAACTTCTTCGAAAATTAAATGAAAAATGGTGAGACACTGGGGAGTGAGAAGGGGAAGGTGCCATGGAACAGACTGGACACCAGATATTGCACCGACAAGGCAAAATGGAAAAAAAATTATATATATATATATATTATTTTTTTCACATTTTTGAACAACCCAATCCTTTAATAAAATTTTATTTTATTTTTTCTATCTTAAAAAATTATTTTTTTATTTTTTAAGTTCTCTTATATTTTAATTCTTACATTTAAATATTATTATTTCATTTTCCTATTTATTGCAATTGGCTATTGTTATGGCTTCACCTTTGAGAAGAGGCTATGGACCACAGAAGGGTCACAACAGGGATAGGAAATGATCATTGGTGGGGGGTGTCAGGGTTGGGGGTGCATGGGAGGAAGTCCACCTGAACATACATAAAAGGTATGCAAAATTGTTCAAATGTTCATGGGGCATGGTCGCAGGATGGAGAATTACTCAATAAATGAAAGAACACTGAATTCCCATCCTAGAGAGCTCATCCATATTCTCCAGGAGAATAGCAAAAGCTCCCCAAGTGCAGGGGCAGTGTCTGGCAAAGGAGGATGATCCATTGATGGGCCCTTGTTATTGATGACTAGCCTTATGAGTCTTTGCTGTTGAAATTGAAACAGCCTAGTGTTATGGGGTGCCTAAGATTTGCCTCTTGAGAATCTCCTTGTTGGTCAAATGTGGCCTCACTCTAAGCCAAACTCAGCATATGAATGCATTACCTTCCTCCCAGCATGGGACATGACCCCTGAGGATGAGCCTCCCTGGAAACATGGGATTACTAACAAGTGCCAACAGGCAATATGACTGGAAAATGACCCCAAAAGAAGGGGAAATGGTGAAGACAAATGAGTTCATAGGGTAAGAAATTTCAAAGTGAGTCAGGAGGTCAACCCAGAGGAAACACTTATGCAGATCTCAGTAGGACCTCATAGGCTTCCAATGCAGATATCACCCCAAACAGAAAGGCTCCTGAGGGCTCTGGAGACATCCAGGTCCTTTATCAGGGCAGATAGCCCCAGAGTTTGGTCCCTTATTTGTGGGCCCTAATTTGTAATCATAGCTCCTGAGAGTGACAGAGTCTGACCGAAATGTGTTTTCCCTGCACATGGTCCATCTGTCTCTTCTATTCAAACAAAAGTGTGATGCCAGAGTTTTGGGTGTGCTTCCAGACAGAGGAGTCTGCGGGCTGTCCATGTGCTAACTGGGTCCAAAGTCTGGGTGGAGCTGCATCTTCTGCTCTACAACTCAATCGACCCACCCAGGACATCTAGTTGGGAGATGATGACAGACGGTGGCTATCCCAGGGAATGGAGAGAGTCTGCAGCTGCAGGAAGGATAATCCCATCCATCTTATCCATGAGATATAGCCCCTTCTCACTTGGAGGTGGAGGGGACGTCACCATCCCAGACTCCTCAGGATTTGGGGAAGGGCTATGGACTAGAATGGACTTACTGATATCCTGTTATAGACTTATTGTGATTCACACAATGGAAGAAATTACAAAATTATGTGGAGTCAGTGGTCACTGGATGCTTTGGAGGCAGGGAGAGGGAATAGCAGTTGCAATACAGGGGCTTTTTTGGGACCTGGGAATTATCCTGAGTGACATTGCAATGACAGATATAGGCCATTTTATATTATCATATAACATGCAGAACTGTGTGGAGAGAGTGTGGCCTACAATGTGAACTATGGTCCATGCTTAGTGGCAAAGCCCCAAAATGTGTATATCTATTGCAGGTGATGTACCACACTAATGAAGAAAGTATATATGTGAGATTGTGGGAGGTGTGGTACGTGGGGCATATGGGTAACCTTAAAATTTTTGTGTAACATTTATGTAATCTATGTATCTTTAAAAAAATCAATTAATTTAAAAATTTTAAAAACACAAAGAGCTAAATGTCAGTAGTAAATTCTTCCTTATGTGTTATTACATTAAATAGCAATGGGTTAAACTCTTCTATTAAAAGGAAAAGATTGGCAGATTGTATTACAAAACCTGATCCATCTATATGTATTGTGAAAGAGCCTCACTTTAGATACAAAAGCACAAAGTGGTTGAATATAAAAGGGTGTAAAATATATTCCATGCAATTAGCAATACAAAGATAGCTGCAGGGGCAATATTATTGATAGATAAACCAGCTTTAAGTAAAAAAGATTACAACAGTAAAATAGGATACTATATTCTGGGAAAAGTTTCAATCCAGCAAGGAGCTATAACAAATATAAATGTATACGCACGTAACAGAGTCCCGTAAATATGAAGTAAAAATGGACAAAATTAAAGGCACAAAAGGACTTATATAATAATACATGGACACTTCAATACTCCACCTCCATCAATTGATCTAAACAGAAAATCTATAAGGAAATTGAGCAATTTTACAACAGCATTAAAAAATTAGACCAAATGGACTTATATAGACCTCTCCACCCAACAAGAACATTAAACCAATAAATATTCTTCTTAAGTGCACATTGAGTATTCTCCTTATGTTAGGCCACAAATCAAATCTTAATAAATTTAAACATATTGAAGTCATGCAAAGTATCTGGTTTTATCACAATGGAATACATCTAGAAATCAATAGGAGATAGAAAACTGGAAATTTACAAATATTTGAAAATTATTTGGAAAACCATTAAATGACCAGTGTTCAAAAATAAATGACAAAAAAAAAATCACATGGGAAATTAGAAAATACTTAGAGATGAATAGAATGAAAATATAGCATACCAAAATTTATGGGATGCAATGAAGGCAGTATTAGAGGGAGATTTATAGCTGTAAATGCCTACATTAAAAATTAGAAATATCACAGATCAATAACTTAACTTCATTTCTGAAGAAATTAGAAAAAAAGAGTAAACTAAATCCAATCTCCCAGAAGAAAAGAAACAGTAAAGATTATAGCAGGAATAAATAAAATAATGAATAGGAAAACAACAGAGAGAGTCAACAAAACCAAAAGTTGTCTTTTTGTAAAGGTCAATAAAATAGACAAATCTGTATCCAGAGTGAAAATGATAAAAAGATAGAGGGGACAAATAAATAAAATCAGTAATGAAAATGAGCATATTAGGACAAAAACAACTATTAGACATTACTAAGAACAATTATATGCCAACAAAATAGATGAAATGGGCAAATTCCTAGAAACATAAGTTATATAATTTGATGCAAGTAGAAATAGAAAATCTCAATATACCTTTAAGAATTAAGGTGATTGAATCAGTAATCAAAAACCTCCCATAAAGTAAAGCCCTGGACCAGGCAAATTTACTATTGAATTCTACAGACATTAGAAGAATTAACACCAAGCTACCTCAAATTCTTCCAAAATATATAATTAGGAGGAAACATTTCCCAGCTCAATCTATGAAGCCAACAACAACCTGACAGCAAAGCCAGATAAAGATGGCAGAAGAAAAAAAATTGCAGACCAATATCCCTTAGGAATATTGAGGCAAAAAATTCTCAACAGAATAGTAGCAAATAAAATCCAACAGTAGATTAAGAGAATTATACATCAAGATCAAGTGGAATTTATTCCATCAATGCAAAGTTGCTTCAACATAAGAAAATCAATATAATACACCACATTATAGGGATTAACAATCAAAAGCACATGATCATCTAAATTGATGCAGATACTGCAAATAGTCTTGCTGTCCTGATATTGTGATAATCAGGTAGGTTAAACATTTGTTGTATTAGAATCCATTCATGTGTCCCCAGACCTTGTTTTTGTCCCTAGGTCTGGTTTTTAGAATGCTGGTGATAAACTAAGCCTGATTTATTATATGACCATGGGAAAAGACTGTAACTTTGGGTATCTTTGGTCAACCTTAAGAGATATAGCAGGGGGACAGAGGTGGCTCGGGTGGTTGGGCATCTGTCTCCCATATGGAGGGACCTGGGTTCAATCCCCAGGACTTCCCAGTAAAAATTTAAAAAAGAAAAATATAGAAGGTGCATGGATCACCAGGCCCCATGCACAGGTGCACCATCAGGCCCCCTGCAGCAAGATGATGATGTAACAGGAGAGTGACACAAGGGAGAGCCAAGAAGAGATGCACCAAAAAACCAGGAACTAAGGTGATGCAGGCAGTAGGATTCCTCTCTCCCACATCGTAGAGTCTGAGGATCAAATCCCAGTGAAGACAGGAAGAAAAGGATGAGAAGAGAAGGCAGGAAACAGACACAGTGAATGGATACAGAAACAGCAAAAACGGGGTGGGGGGGTGAAAATGGATAAAAGTAAATAAATAAAGAAATCCTTAAAGAAATGTATAGGGGAGGAAGATATGGACTATAGTCAGTAGTAATACTTTGACAATGCTCCTTCATTATTTGTTAACAAATGTTTCACAACAATGCAGGGTGTTTGTGGAGGGTGATGTGTGGGAGCCCTGTATGATGTTATGCATGTTTGTTTTGTAAGTTCACGATGTTTACTGAACACTTATAGTTTAAGTATGTTCATGTATACTTTAATAAATTGTTTAAAATAAATAAATAAATAAATTGATGCAGATAAAGAATTTGACAAAATCCAAAATCCTTCCATCATAAAAACACACAGGAAACTAGGAAGAGTATAGAACTCTCAATATGATTAGAGTCATCTATGAAAATCCCACATCAAACATCACACTCAACAATGATAGCCTGAAATCATTCTTCCTATGATTAGGAACAATAAGAGGATGCCCATTGTCACCACTGTTATTCAACATTGTACAGGAGATTCTAGATATAGCAATCAGGAAAGAAAAAGAAATAAAAGACAGTTAAATTGGAAAGGAAGAAGATAAACTGTCCCTTTGCAGATGATCCCAAATTATCCAAAAGAGGTCAGCACTTAATCATATCTCATTTCCCTGGTATGTGATGCTTTACTTTTCTCTACTGCTTTCAGAATCCTCCTTTTATCTTTCATATTTGATATTCTAAATATTAGGTGTCTTGTGATAGATCTATTTGGATTTATTCAGTTTGGGTTGCATTGTTCTTCTTGGATATTGATATTTATAAATTCTTTATGCTCACCCAGTGTCTTCCTAATATCCTTTATTTCTTTAGTAATTAAGTTTTCCTTAAACTATTTGAAGTGATTTAGGAAAGCTGTGTGATTATCAGTGATTGTCTTAAATCCTGTATCTCCACAGGATATTTGTTTAGTTCTTTTGGCTTGGCCATCTCTTCCTGTTTCCTAATATGGCTTGTAATTTTTTGCTGATGTTTAGGCATCTGAATATGTTGGTGAGTTTATTCTGATGGCCAATTTCTCTTTCTTGCCTATTTTTCTCACAGTTCTTTGATATTTGATTCAACTTATTCTCAGTCTTTAAAATCGCCCAGCTTAAATTATCAAAATTGAGCCAGGGATTCAAAGTGGGGTGTAGATTCTCTCCTAAGGCTTTCAGTACAGATAGACCAGAGAACAGTTTTTGTCCATGCAATTTCCATACCGGGCAGCAGATGGTGCTTGTCAGCACACCTTTCAACAGAATTGTTTCAGTTTGGGCTATCCTATGTTTTACTGTGCTGAATTTCCAGAATGGAGTATCAAAGCAATTTCTTCTTGCAGAATTCACTGAAGAAAAGCTTCCTGACTCCCCCATCTTTTCCCTTGAAACAGCTGACAGGGAGGAAGATGTCTGTTCCCCTTTCAGTTGGCTGCAGTGAGCCACAGGCTTTGCCCCAGCTTAATATCTTGCAGGTGGGGGAATGGAGCCCTTCCCAGCTGCCACAGCGGGTTGACTGGTAACTCATATTTGTTGTTTCAGCTTCTTTGTCTCTCTGTCCCTCACCCTCCTTGAAGTTGTATAGCACTGTCCTGGTCTGTTGACCTCAAAATCAGTTATCTCAGATACTTTTGGCTCTTTCTCCATTGTTTTTGTTAGAGCATTGAACTCTGCCTGTTAATGCAATGCTGTCATCTGACAATTCCATTTGGAATGTATTTTATGTATTTCACAAAAGTACAGTTAATTACTTCCCTTTAAACATAGAAGACTGAATACAGTTGTTGATACACTACCCCAAAATACTCACTGAAATGATATCAAAGGAATATAAACAAGTTGCAAGCCCACAAAGACAGAGAGAATAAGATGGGGAGATCAGGGCAGAAGAAAGCTTGTGGCACATTTTTAGAAGATGAAAGAAGAGGTGGAGGAGAGGTAACTGATTCTGCAGAGCAAATAAGCTGTTGCTGAGGGCTTATAGAGGAGGATGAAATCCTGAACAAATTTCTAAGTATTGGTATTATGCAGGTCATGTTCTATAACCCAAACACAATTAATCTAGAAATCAATATCTAAAACATAAAAATCTCTGCATATTTTAGAATTAAAGTAACACTCCACTAAATAACTCATGGGTTAAAAATGAAATGTTTTAGTGTTAAAAGTCAATGATCACAAATCTACTTTAAAAATAAAACATAGGGGATGCAGGAAAGTGCTTTTTGATTGGATATTTATACCATTAAATACTTATATTAGGAGAGAAGAAATCCTCAAAATTAATGAACTAATTGTTCATGTTAAGAAATTAGTGAGGGAACGCAGAATAAAGGCAAAGACAGTAGAAAAATTATATTAATAAGAATAAAAATTAATGAAATTGAAATATTTTTAAAAGATCAGGTGAGCAGATGTAGCTCAAGCTGTTGAGTGCCTCCTTCCCTCATGGGAAATCCTGGGTTGGTTCAATTCCCAGTGCCTCCTAAAAACAAAAAACAACAAGCTAAACAAGTGAAAAAGAGAACTCAGGGGAGCTGATGTGGCTCAGATGTTGAGCACCAGCTTCCCATATACAAGGTCCTGGGTTCAATTCCTGGCACCGGTACCTCAAAAAAAATCAAATTTGATATTTGAAAAAACATCTTAGTAAATTAGACAAAACTCTGGTCACACTCATTAAGAGTAGAAGACAGAAGCAAAATACATTTTGAATTCAATGGGTGCAAAACTACAGATGTATTAGAGTTCAAATAGATAAGAAAGTACTATGGGGGCCAGCCATAGCCCAGTGGATAGGGCGCTGGTTCACCACATGGGAGGCTCTGGGTTCGGTTCCCGGGGACCTCTCCCAGCAGGCAGACCGCCTTGAGAATGGCAAGCTGCCTTGAGAATGGCAAGCTGCCATGGGTGGGGCAAAGCCACCGTGGGCAGGACAAAGCCACCACAGGCAGGGCAAGCTGCCCGCGAATGGAAGCAAAAAGCCACCCATAAATGGAAGCAAAAAAGCCACCCACGAATGGAGCAGACCCACCTGCACAGTGAGCTGACTCGGCGCATCGCCACAGCGGGGGTAGACAGAGCAGACACAGAAGAACACACACACACACAAAAAAAATGAACACAGAAGAGCAAGCAGAAAGGGGGGGATATGTAACCAAAAAAAAGAGCAAGTAAACAATGTATTTAAGAAAAAAAAGAAAAAGAAAAAAGACAGTACTATCATCATTAAAATGTCAAAATTTTTGAAAATTTAGACAAAGTGGGTGAACCATAGAAAAAAAATTGTCTGAAATGACTCATAAGAGATAACAAGGTTAGGTAGTGCATTTATATGCTGACTTTGGCTTAGAGAGAGGCCACATTTGAACAACATGGAGGCTTTCAGAAAGTAACTCTTAGTCAACATATAATATGAGGCTAAATTTCAATTTCAAAAGCAATCCCACTACTAGGTATATACCAAGAAGAATTGAAATCAGATACATGCACACCAATGTTCATAGAGGCATTATTCACTATTGCCAAAAGTTGGAAACAATCCAAATGCCCACCAACAGATGAATGGGTAAGCAAACTCTGTTATATACATAAAATGGAATATTTGTCAGCTGTAAGAAGGAATGTAATGTTAGCACATGGGATAACATGGATGAATCTTGAAGACCTTATGTTGATTGAAGCAAGCAAGGCACTGAAGGACAAATATCACATGACCTCACTGATATGAATTAAGCAAATTGAGAACACACAGAGCTAGAGTCTGGAAGATAGGTTTACAGGAGAGAGAAAGGGAAAGGAGGGTTCTGAGCCAAAGCCCATATGGGCAAAATCTATGATAAGGTGGAATGGTGTTGTGCTGTGGATGGGCATCACAGTGAGGCAGTGATGCTATTTTGTTGGGTGTTGCTGGCCTGTGAGGGGGGTAGGGTGGGGCCACTGCACTGTCCATGGAACTGGGGGAGGGTTGGGAAAGGGAGCAGATGAACTCTAGGGATTTGCACGTATGCAGTTGAAACTATAACATTGGGAATGTGTTTTTGCTAATATGGCAATGGAGGGTTACTGGTTTAGTGTGTTGAATGTGGAGGGAATGTGGGACAGGGTGCACCTGAGGCAGGCTTCTAGGGAGTTTGTGAGTGTTCATTCTGTCATAGTGCATTGTTTCAGTGGATGGAGACCCACACAATGAACAGGAAGATGTTGGAATCCCATCCTGGGAAGTACTGCTGTGTTCTCAAATAGAGGGATAGAAGTCTCTTGAGAGCATAGGCAGTGCCTAATAGGGGGAAATAGGTCAGTATATCAAGTCCTTAATGTTGTTGCAAGTAACTATGAATCTCATTCTTCAAGGAGTGAAGCTTGGTGGTTGCCATAGGTTCTGAGGGGAGAGAGAGAGGGGACTAGAATAGATGGGACATGGGACATTTGGGGGGCACTGGAATTGTTCTACATGATCTTACAATGATGGATACAAGCCATGTTAAATTTCATCAAAATTTATTATAAATGTAAGTTCCAAAATGTAAACCACCATGTAAATCATTGACCATGGTTAGTAGTAATGCTTCAATATTTGTACATCAATTTTAAGAAATGTACCATTCATGTAAAATGTTACTAATAGGGAAAAGAGAAAAGGGAGAGGATGTTGGGTATATGGGAATCTCCTATATTCTGTATGTGACTTTTCTGTAATATAATGCTACTTTGAAGATAAAAGGAAAAAAAGACACTGGGGGAATAAATGGAAGAAAACATCACTGTACACTCAAGACAACAGATCTTACAGTGATGAAAGACATGATGCCAATTTTTTTAATTTAATTTTTTATTTCTTTGATTATTTGAAATTCTTTTTAATTTTTTAAGTTTTATTTGTCATTTTTAAAACTATTGCTATTGGGGGCCGGCTGTATAGCCCAGTGGATAGGGTGCCAGTTTACCACATGAGAGGCCCTGGGTTCAGTCCCTGGGGCCTCTCTGGGTGGGTGGACCACTTGAGAAGGCAAAAGCCACCATAGGCAGGGCAGAGCCACCATGGGCAGGGCAAAAGCCACCACTGGCAGGGCAAAGCCACCACGGGCAGAGCAGAGCCGCCTGCAAGCAGAGTGGAGCTGCATGCGGGCA